>CALYDF020002311.1:0-40402 GCA_944474145.2 Dicrocoelium dendriticum | reverse complement strand
CGGATAAGGCTGGGTAGCCCAATTTGCTTGCTTAAGCACAGTCAGCACTGACAGAAGTGCAAAGTTTGACAGATCCTTCTGAATAATTCTGAATGTTTTCTTAGCTAACACAAGCAAACCACCGCATACCAAGCAGCCGGCGGCGTAGTAGATGGGTACCACCGACAACTCCAAGCTTCACTCTGTCCCCAACCATAGCATGTATTGGCACGAAGCACATTCCCTTCTTCACTTTGGCATAAAAAACACGTTTAAATCGGAGTTTCAGGCCACTCCTTCTACGCTAGCTTTATGGATGCTCAAAAGGTCGGTCCGGTAAACTTGTGTCACCACAAGCAACCAAAAGATTTCGATTAGGGTGACCACGCAGCTCTCCTATTAACAGATGCAACAGCTTTCGCCTTTGCAACCCAGAGCAATTAACTTGCGTATAAACTGGACGAACACCTTACTGCTATCACCAAGCTGCTCTTCCGCATGGACATCTTACGCAGGTTCTTTCAACCTCCTTACCCTGGCCCGTACCGTGTCGTGCGCTGAAGCGACAAGAACTTTACTGTTGAATAGAATGGTAAGACTGAGATGACCAACATCGTTCGACTCAAACCAGCATTTATCGGCGAGTTTACGACTTCGGTGCAATAATACCTTTTCAGGGTGCGCATCACAGCTATCAAAACAACCTCACACCAGTCAATTTGCTCCAGCGGAACCTGCAACCTTAACCTACAGAACCACTACTCGCCCAGCGGTCAATTGACGCACTAGGAAGCACAAAGCTTAAGTTCGATTTTCTGACTTTGTTAGCGCTTGCTATTTTACATGGAACGTGCCCCACCAATTTTATTTCTCTTATCAAACGCTTTCAATATCTAGAGGACCAAAACGTGTTAAAGTTACCAGCAAGGAGAAAAACCTTTTGAAAACCCAGAAACAGCTACACATATTTTTCGCTTTCAATCATTTGTTTATAGCTATGCTGTTTGTCTGCTCTTTTTCACTTTGCCTTTCATATACACCGTCCGTTGGTTGTACATTTGTTTCTCTATTCGCTATATCCCTACATGTCAACTGGACGTGAACAGAAATTCCCGCTCAACAAGTGACTTGAATGTTATGAATTGTCCCCCTACAAACATTCGTTTTGCGCTTCAATACTTTAGGAAGGACAACACGTGGATGCGCGCTAGCGTCCAAATGCATGGTTTCCCCCTGCACCTTCATCAGATTTCACGACGTGGTCTCTCAGAGTATGCCCGTGAACGACAATTCGCACTTAGATCGAAGGACTGCTTATACAGTCCCTTTTTGTGGGTGGGCTATGTTGCACTCTAGAGGTTCCCCGGTTGGCCCGTATAAATTCTCAAACTAACAATATTTCCTTGTACATTTAAGCGACCGGTGTGGTTTGTTGAACTGATTGCTGATTTCGAATCCTTGACTTGATAATGGGCGTTTTTGCCTGCTGTTGGTTTTTGTTGCAACCCGCGAATGCCTTGTGTGCTGTGGATTTTTCCTTCCCCTAGCTAGAGCGTCAATTTTGTCGTTTCATTCAACTAGGAAACAGGAAATCTTTTACTGTATCAATAAAGGTTTTCCTCAACCCGATCTGGCATTTACAACTTGCTCCCATGGCTCAAGCTAAAGGCCAAGCGCCAAAAAGTAAACCGTAAATATTTACGTGGCTTTTAGATTACCAGTAAAGCTGCTCAACCCTGATTACGTGTTTGGTGATGCCATAACGCCTCCACCAATTACGAGCCAATTTTGTTAGCTTTATCTGCTGTACTTTCCCGCTCTCCATATATTTCGACTGATACCCCTTATATCTAATCCCGGTCCATGGTCGCAAGAGCTATTGCTTAACTTGCAGCTTTCTTCTGTTAACCTTCACCTTCTAGTCCCTTGGCTTTTGACACCAATTTGACATAGACCAATCTATTCAATGGATTCTCATTTCCACAGACATCCATTTACTTACCCACTGATTTTGTCACCATATGCACAATCAACAATTAAATATTCCGTAGTGATATAGCTTCTCGTCCGCCAGCGGAATTTTCTCTTTGCGTCCATGAGTTTGCAGTGACACCGTGCGTACACCAATAAGGAACCTTGAATGGTGTTACCTTTTTCACCGCAGGTACTGCGTAGCTGCACTTTAGGTGCCAGTTTGCACGTGGCAATCCTTTATCGGAGTACGTGAAGCCTTAATTTAACGGGAAACAAACCGTTTCTCTGTGTTCCTGCTCTGTAGGTTGCAAGCGATCTACACCCACAACCCCAACTTCAGGAATATTTGTGAATGACTTATACGACGTAACTCATTAATGCATCATGCTCCTACGCGTTGAATTATCCGGCTTTGTCTAAACGGTCTCTTGCTTTCTGACCTCAGACATTTAAGATCAAATAATCTAGGCTCTGCCGACGCAACGCTACGTAACCCTCATCTCAAGAACATTTCTGGACACGACTCATCCTTTCAGTTCTAACATGCCTACTTCAGCCGACGCATTCCTTTAATAATCCGACTTTTGTAATACGGCTTCCTCTCTATAAGCGGCACAGTAACTGAGTTGTTTCCCATCTCTAGCTGACGTATATAATGATGATGACTATGAGCCGACATTCTAATCTCATCTCAATAATCTCCTACCTTCCGACCAATAATAGCATAATGAGCAGTGTTCGGCAGACCCAACGGTCTGCTCATATCACCTCGAGAAGCAATTTGGCTATTCTACTTCTCCTCAACAACCATTTTCGTTTCCGACCCTATGCTTTCCATTTCGCGCTCTCTGTTCGCATAACTACTTTACTTAGACGAATAATTACTTGCGCCAAACCCTGGTCTATTCTAGTCTGACCAGTCTCCTGCATTTGAATTCTTGCTGACGCCCAATACCTAAACGACCTAGGCACTGCAAACTAAATACTCTTTTTCCCACATCCTTAGAGACTTACACGACTTGTTGACGTTATGCTCATATTTCTGTTTCGAAACGGTAATCTTCCTTTCCTGATGACACACACTACTTTTATGCCCAAATTAATTTGGTGGACTAGCATCAACGCGGAATTAGCCGTCCTCGTCTAAACGGTCTCGTGCTTCCTGACCTCATCTAGACTTCTAAGATCTAACTGACCTAGGATCTGCTGACCCAACGCACTGTAGCTCTCACCTAAGGGGCATGACTGGTCATAATTCATCCTTCATAATGTATCCCCCTCTATCCCTTTTATCCCCAACAATCTGTGCCACTCATCTTGCGAGATTTGCTTCCAATGCTAATTTCTATTAATACAGCCAATTCATTTAAAACATGTATTAAAACATGTCTAATAATACTCTACAGCAAGTATGGTGACCACATTCGACATGTTGCAAGCGTTTGGAGGAAGCTGACAGCTGTTAAAAAGCATCACCCTACCTTTTGTAAGAGCGCCTTAAATACCACATAAAAATATTTAGCACTAAAGGACAGTGCATCTGTCGAATCAATATGCTGTAGAGACGTTATCTTTAAATCTTTATACGCTGTGCCTGCAGCCGCCGGAAAGTGGAATTTCTTAAGCTTTCCTTGGTGAAAGTTCGTTAAGGGCTGCAAAACTGACGTACATTCTGGTATAATACGAGGATAAAATTTGACGAATCAGTTAAAGCGACTTGGCTGCTTAAAGAATGAGGCCCGGGATAGCGATTGTTCGTCATATCATTTGGTGGAGCGCGGCCTGCAAGAGAAATATGGTTGCCTAGAAACTGGCAGCAGCTTCAGTATAAAGGAACTTTTCCTTACCTTGGTCAAAAGGTGTTTGCATATGGCGCACGTGCTCCTTGCGTGAGGAGCTTTCGATCAGAACAGCTTGGAGATGGTCGGAAGCGAAGCCTAAATCAAGGCAAACTTGATCGCTGAAGCGGTGAAATATTTGCGAGACACAATTTATGCCTGACTGTTTTCGCAGAAATTCGAACAAACAAATGCAGTAGCATGGCCGTCTTGGCGATGTCTGCTTCGGTTAACGGAATTTGGTATCATACGCGTACAAATTCGATGTTGTTAAAATTATTTTCGCCTGCTATACTGGCAGGGCGATCCGCGATATGTGGAATCGGATATCACACGGTCATGTTTAAGACGTTCAGCCAACCACAATCGCCTCAAGGACGCCGAAAGCATGCGCCGATGAGTATTCTTGTTAAGGCACTGTTGCTGGACTGCGAGTGACTTGTGGTGAACGGTCTCTGTCGTTACCGGGGGAAGCTCTGCAGCTAGTCGTAACATTAGCGGGTCTTCAGAGAGTAAGTGCGCTTAATCTGAGTTTACGTCTGCGAATCGAAAAGCGAGACTGAATATCGATGTGTCTGAAATAACTGATTTAAGGTATAGTGTAGTACCGTCGCCTAAGTCTGTAGCGACCAGCATAAGCAAACCAAGCAAAATGTCGGCAAATTTCGATACCGATTATTGCGAAAACTACAGACGTAAAACGAAAATCCACTAGAAACCTTAATGATGATTAAGGTCCAGGTTCATTAAGCGCTGACCGAATGAAGGTTTATAAAATACGTTGGCAGCAAGCAGGGTTTTGCATGTTTATGGATCTTGTTCGCAGTATTGAGGCTGAGTATGCTTCTTTGTCTATAAGGAATGCGATAGAAGAACGTGGTAGCTTAAGGAAAAACATGCGCTTTCATATGTTTATGAGGAAATCGTTGGTCATTCTAGAAAACAAACAATTGAGTAATCATTTATTCTAGCTTAGTTGTGGTACGCTGGTAGTGGTATGACCAAGTATATGCAAATATATGTAAGTTTCGTAGCAATCGTAGCAGCGACAGCAAAAATTTTATTCCGACGCTCTTGATAGAAACTTTTCGAATAATACAACTGGATAAAGAAGAATCGCTTTACCTTAAAATTGGTACATGTTTATAGGGACATAATCTGTCTGTCATATATTGTAGTAATACATTAGCTAATAATAGTCCAAGAAGCCCGGATGATCGGTTAAAATATACTTCAAAGGCAGGCTCGGCAGCAATCTGAATATATAATGGATTCCTATTTACGAATCAAGTCAAGTCCAGTCAACATTGCGCTTTTACACTCCTGGAGGGTGAATATTATGGGGAAACACACATGTGTTTTGAATTTCCCATTTAATATTTCAAGAGAATTTGAGAGGTGAGCAATACGACCATTGTGGTATGAAACAATCGGTGAAAAACCGTAGAATTTCGTAGCTAGGCACAGATGAGAACCCAAGTCGAGAACATAGAACGTGAGTTTCCCGACTGTAGTGAATGTTTCATTTATTGATGCGACCACCTGAGATCCAGGCTTATTATAGCACCGACATATTTCAATACGGTAAAAAGTGTAGACTGTCGCTGTAAATAAAAAGAATTGGTTGCAAAATTCGAAACTTTGCCTCATATTTAGAAGGCACTGCGTAGGATAATGCTCAAACTTTGTAAATGTTGGGCTTGTAGCCGTCATGTTTTTCAACAGATGAGTTAAAATGACGAAACTTCCCAAAATTAATTTCATTAACTACCAGAACTGCTTATATATCCGGTAGAATTATCGTCTCGTGGTAATGCTTTTGCTGTGTTGCATTGTCTCCGGAAGGAAATATATTCCGTCTCAACCCAAGAGATTATTGTGCAAGAGATTATTGTGCAAGTTTAATCACGACTTCTACTTCCTACAAAGATTACACTGCTCACAACACCAGCAATAATCTAAATTTACCATCGCCTTTGAACATCTGGAGGACAGGTACTTCAGTTCATTGATAAGTGACGAAGGAGTGAGCAAATCTGCAACACCAGGATAGGTACTGGGAGCTTATTAGCAATACTTTGCTAACCAAGCAGAAGTCATGTATTAAAATTGCGCACCTGACCGTCAGTCCTCGTTAGCTCAGTTTGTAGAGCAACGGACC
The DNA here is from genome assembly GCA_944474145.2 of Dicrocoelium dendriticum. Classification (NCBI taxonomy): domain Eukaryota; kingdom Metazoa; phylum Platyhelminthes; class Trematoda; order Plagiorchiida; family Dicrocoeliidae; genus Dicrocoelium; species Dicrocoelium dendriticum. The sequence continues at coordinate 34,450 of CALYDF020002311.1, read as the reverse complement.
GGTACTCCGTACGTCCGAGGTTCGAGTCCCTGTCGAAGCAAGTTGTTGTGTAAAGTTTAACCGTGGCTTCTACTTTCTACAAAATCAATAGATTATGTTTGTGCCCAGAAACGATGAGTGTAGTTTGGGTAACTTCTTGTTTACTGTGCCTGGCTTTAACCAAACATTGCATTACCGTTATACATCGGTAACTTTGATAGACACGGCTGCAACAACGGTGGCCATTTGATCAACTCGCCGAGTATTATCGTAGCCGCCTCTCCAAGCTAACCCCAATTCCATTGAGTCAGCATGTTGTCAAACATTTTTGAGTTCCACGTGGTTTAGGTACACAGATTCTATTGGCCGTACCATTTCCTGTAACCTAACGCTCATGCTTCTCTATCTGCTCTGACTAATCGATAACAAACTATTCGTCAAGCTAAGATTAATGGTCTGTACACGGATCTCCAACTCTGCCGCATTTCTGAGAGATTCTTACTTCGTTTCGGCTGTCGGCCAAGTTTTGAAAAAGGTTACTAGCGGGGTAAACAGATATTTTTAATCCAATAGCTTGGCAAATGCATCTAAACGGGAAAAGGGGGTGGCAAGATACTCCATCTGCAGTGCATCGTAAAAGAGTATACCTTAAACGTCAAGCACTTAGATTAATATCCCGAATTTGGTAGACTGATTGAAAGAAACTGCGAATTCCGTCTTGACGTAATTCCACGTAGTTCGTAAATGATTTCCCTTCTCTCATCCAGTTCGAGAAAATCTGCTGTTACTCAGCACATGCAAAAATTTTCGCAGGTATATTCTTCCTTGGTTGCATCATTACCCTTGCTAATAACACGTAGTGTGGTTAAGTAACGCTCGCTTCCGTGTCGCCTAATTTGATATGCAGAGCGCATTCTCACAACAAAATGTTTAGCAAATTAATTGGTAGTATGTAAGTTACATGGAACTTGTGTTGCGAGACCTTAAATTTGTGTGAAGTTATTAGCTGCCTGATGTGAGTGATAAACAAATCGCGCAAACCGTATTCAACAAATGCACTAAAGAAGGCCATCAAGTATTACAGTATGAGGCAGGCTAGGTTGTTATTTTCCACTACACCATGATTTGGCATTTTAAACAAAACCACATGGCTTACTAACCTATTGATGAATTCAAATACCGCGCCTGAGTATGGGACCGGGGCAAAGAAATTGTTTCACGCGTAAATAATGTTGTCAAGAAAGACAGGAGGAAGGAGAAGGCAAGTAAGACGGGAGGATTAGGCGAACAAAGTTAGCCCTTGAAGGTTCCAGTTTTTTACCTGAGTAAGTTTATCCACCATTTCACCATACCTAAAAGATGTGAATTCTGTAATGTGTTATACAGTAGACTTAGTTTATTTCAGGTTTGTCCAAAAGTTTGCATAAGGTTCAAAATCAAATTATTACCAGATTTTGCACTTGGGTAACTGGTGCAAAGTGCAATACATATTGTTTGTAGATTTTCTTCTATACCGTGGTTGTCATTTGCACTTCGCATGTTGCCGTTGCTGTAAAGGAAAAGCAATGAAAGGTTATCTTTTCTTAAGCATCATCGTGTTCCATCCAATAAAATATTACTCGGCGAGTTTACGCGTTATAGGAGGCGTTGCGTTACAAGCCATGTATATTGATCTAATGTATTTTTCGTAAAAGTTATTAAAAAAGATATTATTTGGTCAATGCAAGATTTATCACTTTATACAAAGAAGAATGAACGAAAAATTTCTACGGGTTAAGTAGCATTGCTATACATTTTTTGTTCGGTGCTTTTGCTGTTTTATCGAAAATTAAAAAAAACAGTGGGTTATTAAGATTTCACTGTTATCCTGGTATCCGTGTAGTTACACAGCACAAACATGCAACAGCAAATAAATTCAAAGTATATTCCAGGAATGTGATGGAGAGTTCGTACTAGGGAACAATTTGTAGGTGAGAAAGTGAGCCATCCAATCGTCTTATAAATAGATATATTAATGTTGCAGCAATGACGGATTCTGGAAAAGTATTCCATGGGTGACACACGCGGACGGAAAAATGTTCCTGCTGCAATCCAGACAGCTGTACAGTTTGCCAGCTCTAGTTAGTTTAAGTTGCTATTACTGCTGAGTTGCAATATAGAGCGACACACATGATGTGGATCGTGCGGAATTAAGTCCATCTTTGGCACGTTACCACGTAATCTACGGTGACGTCCGCTTTGTACCCCAATCTTTACAGCCTCTCCTGGAATGGTAGGTTGTGCATCCCAATACGGCACTTTGATACTTGACGTTGGGATTGCTCCAGTGCACTAAAATTTATACGTTTACAATAGGTGCCAGGCTTTAATGGCAAATTTGACATGAGGACGGACATACGCACTAAGCAATTTCCAGTAAATAGAACGTGTTATTTGTCTAAACGCCCGTCGTAACTGGTCCATGTTACGTACGAATGGTGTATTCCTAATTCGCCTATGGACCCGTAGTCCGTTTAGACTTAGGAAAATCACCAACTCCGGATGGTACGTGTGAAACTGTAACCCGCTCCTAACTGGAGTCAAGCAAAATCATATAGGACCAAACGAACTAATGAGAAACAGAGAATAAGCAGCGCATGCCCTATAGTCATGTGACGGCGCGCATGTAGTTTGCGGGTGTAGCATGAAGCAACGGTTGTGTAGGTCCGTAAAATCCCTTTACATGGCATAGAAAAGCATAATTGTAAAATGCGCCGTTCTATCAGTCTGGGTGAAGGTCTTAGACTTCAAACAGCGATCAGTATATCAGCTTCATCCATGTGGGTTTTATCAGTCGTTTCAGTTCGTTCTGTATCAACGGTTCGATCCCTGCTGTCTGGTACCGCGTAACAACGGAGTAGAATAAAGTCATTTTGTCAGCGTTCGTTTCATCCGGTTTTAGTTGTAGATCGGCGGCCTTTCGTAAACTGGCCAGTGCGATTCCGCGCCGACATACCGGCTCATGTTGGAGTTAGGTAAACCCAGACTCTTTAGGTAACAGACTCTGGGCTTTATCGCGTATGTGTTCACTCTGGTGCATTCACTGTTGTTCGAGACGCCTGGCTTGACTAGGGCTGGAAAAAATACATCTAACCTTGTGCGTAGGCAACGCCAAAACCTTGTTTACTCTGGACTTTTGCCGATGGACTCCAAGGGTTTGACAAGACAAGCAAATAAAACTCGATCTAGTCTGGTGCTCAAAGATCATTGGTTTTACTTCAGAAGACCAGCCTTTACGGTGTGTACCGCCCGCTGCCAAACAATTGGGTGCCGGTGATATGGTATAGAAGTCATATGGTAGATGTTGTTATCTGTAGTTACTGTTCGAATGTTGCACTCTCAAATTGTTGATTGGCAACTGAAACTAAAGTTCTTGAGAAACCATATGTGGATAGACTTGTAGGCAATTCATTAGTTGTAGTCTGTGAAGTAGCGGTAGGGACCATATGTACATCCATTCATTATGAGTACGCAACCACCAAAATTAGTGGCCTCTTTTCTTCGATCGGACTAAATTAGTTAGTGTGAACAAGGTCCCATGGACCGTCAGGTATCTTCCAGGTTTGAATCGAACAGGCTGATTTGTCTTTCTGGTATTGTTGGCAGTTAGCGCATGCATCCAACAGAGCTTTGATATCTTGATCAATTACCAACCACCAACAGTTGGTCTTGGCCAGAGATTTCATGCGGTAGATTCCTGGGAGCAAACGGAATAACGATACGAGATCCACGCATTCTACATATTTTACGCAAGCTGAGATTCAATCGGTAATTACTCCACGGGAGTAGGACCTTAGTGGATCAAGGATCCCAACGGTGCAACTTACATTTCACAATCTACTGGACGAAGTTTAGGTCTGTAACTCGCCTAATCATATCTCTGAATACTAGAGTGGTGTCTAAGTTATGTATTAAATGGACGAGCTCGCAAGGCGCTCCGTCTTCTTCGTTACTTTGTACTTTCTGTAGCAATTTTCCGACGTTATTGGCTACATTATTGTGGACAGCAGAGATCCTTCGAATTCGATACTTGTAAGCAAAAAGGATGACTGCCCAGTGTATGATAAGGGGTGAAGTAATTTGTTCCATACCTCTCCCCTCACCAAGCAGCGCAATCAGTGGTTTATGATCTGCCTCCCCTCAACTTGGTTGCCCATAAGCATTAATGGGAGCGAGTAACTCCATATATCACGGCCAGTGCCTACTTGTCCAGCTACGCGTAAGTCTTTTCAGAAGCCCGTAGTGTTTGAGATACATAGACAATATTACGGACGGTTGCACTTTTAGTCTGGTGTCATAGGAATATTCCAATTCCAAATGGTTAGACATCACATTGTAAGGCGTAAGGTTCGTTTGGATCACGATGCATTATTAAAGATGAAGAAACAAGTAAAGGTTTTGCCTTCTTAGTTGCTTGTTCCGCTTTCTTTGTCCATGACCACCTGGCATCTTTCTTAAAAATTATAAAGAGCTGCGACTACATGGGCCAGGCTAGATAAGAAACGACAGTAATGTGAGAGTATCCCAGATGACTGCAGTAAATGTGCTTCTTTATCTAGACTGGATGCACTAAGAACGGACTCCAACCAGTCTTTAAGTGAAAGCACTCCATCTTTATCTAATCGATACCCAAGATTATGAAGGGAAATTAAATAGGAAAGCACATTTGAAAGATTCAAACACAACGCAGTTTTAGGGCCATCAGTTTAGGACCTGATCCAGAGTGCGAATATGGTCTACTTCCGTTTTGTCCGTGCTTAACAGATCGTTAGGACATGCACAAGTAATCTATTTCTCCGGTACGACGTTGTTAATTATCCTTTGGCACATCCAAGAGCAGAGTCAATATTAAGTGCAAGTGTAGAGTATTCTAATTAACCGGGATGTGTTCTAATCGTAGTAAGCTGGCGAGAATCGTCGACTAATTCCGCCTGAGGATAAGCATGAGTTAGGTCAAGTTTAGTAAGCTTGGCTTCACCAGATAAAGTGGAAAATAAATCTATAATTTTTGGTAATCGAGAACAGTCAATAGTGCTACAGCGAATAAATAGATTGTAAGTACCGCACATCCCAAAACTGTTGTCTGACTTAGGCAAAGGGACTATCAGTGTTGCCAACTCCAACTGCTAAACCAGTACGATCATACCTTCTAGCTGTAGCGGTCTCAATACTTCCACAACATATGACAGTAGAGAATAAGATAGCGTTCTAGCCTTGAATACTTTTGGCGTACTAGCATTCGCCATATGGATTTTTGCTTTTAAAGTCTTGAGCTTCCCTAACTGTCGCCTGTTAAAAACCGTTGAATTTCGCTTTACGACAAAGTCTACGGTTTCTACCATCACAGAGTTGAGTGAATTCGACATTTGCGGTAAGCGTTACATCCAACCACGCCTCAGTAGATTTATCAATGCACGAGGAACAACCTGAAGCATTACGTTGTGTGATCTTCCATGACCTTGAAATAACAAATGACATATTCCCAATAGGTATTGACCTCCGCCGTATAACTTTTGAAAACTGTATCACTCGGTTCCAAACCAGGCAATGGTGAAGGTTCATTTTGGTCTATTAATGTCAGTGCTAAGCAGGTGTCTAGTTCAATGGTAGCAGACTGACCAGCAACAAAAAGCTTAATGTTATACAGAGCTACTTTGATCATGTTTGAACACTTCACAAACATATCGTACTTCTAAGTTAACTATGAACCCCATGTTTCACCGTCTTTTTCCTTCTACAATTTACTCGAAGCTTTTGCAACTTGAAAACTGCGCATACGAGCCAAATGTTCCACTGTACCGCATTTTCTGCACTCCCTGTTCAAGTAACTGCACCGGTTGGTGAAAGGGTGTTGATTGCCACATCAGTAGTAAACAAATCTCCGCACAGTATTCACAGAAAAAATGGTCGGTTAGTTTGTTTACAGTTTCTGCAGAGTGAGAGGGCTTAATTTGGGCAATCGTTTTCTCAGATGTCTCCTCGGCCGAATGAAGTTTCAAGCTGTTTCTTAAGAAAGAGTTTCTTCTTCCTAGGGTAATAGTTTATCTCTTGATCGACCTTCTATAATGCCAGCTATCAGTCACTGAATTTTCATGTTTCTTTAAAGCACCTCGAAGTTATTGTATTGTGACTACACAATAGGGTTGCTTAGTGAATGCATGCGATAAAGTCGTTTACGAGATTGCCGCGCTGCTGCTGTAACTTCAAAGGCTGAAGGTAGTGTGTGCTGTTTACAGAAAAATGAAGCTACGTTCATTTCCTCTGAGAAGGTCAGTCTAGGGCTCCAAAAGCTGGTTGCAAGGGGAAACGAAGTGTCGGCAATATTTGGATAAAGCAACAAAGCGACTGAGGTGCTTAAATGAAGGCGGTCTTGAAAAGTTCTTAATTATATAGATCTTATCAGGAAGAATATTGATACCAGCCAGTGCAACGAAGCGGTCGTTGAATACGACCGTTGGCTTTCTGTGTTTGTACTTAGTCAGCCTGACTGTCACACCGAGATATCTGAAGCGCTGAAACAGAGATCGATGGTGGCTGAGTATCTCCTTCTTTCGAAGAACTGGCTAGTAAAATATCAACAAGGTTGGAATAAGAGAGGTCTAAGCCTCCAGTAGCATCGTGGATAAGGCGTTGGAAAGTTTGTATGGCATCGCACAGTCCAACGGACATTCGTTAAATTTCAACGATGCCAAAAAGTGTGATGATGGCAGTTTTATGATTATCATTTTCTTCTACATGCATCCTGTTTATAGGCTCGAACCAGATCAAGGTTGCCAGATCGTGTTACCTGCGAAGCATGCGGTAAGTTATTGCATGCGTGGGATTAGCCACCTCTCTGGGACAGTTAAACCATTGATTGCGCGGTAGTCACCGCAAGAGCACCATCCACCAGATTTATTGGTGACCATCTGTGGAAAATAGGTCCAAGGGCTGTCAGATGGGCCGAACTTCCCATGTTCGAGCATGTGCGCAAACTTCACCCTAACTAAATTAACTCTCACTCGAGATTGTCTGATGGACCGCATGAGGCACGAGGTCCATTCGTCTGAGTGTGGTATGCAACGGGATGCCAAGGGCAGGGCTACTTTCATTGGCTGAACGAGTTTGGAAAACGGAGACAGATTGGTATAGGTTGGCTATGCCTTTGGAGATGTAAAGACCGAGGTAAGAAATGGGAAAAGTATTGGCATCAGGTACACTATGTTTCGTTGCAATGTCGACTATCATCTAGCATTTTGCATCGATCACGTTTTCGAAATGCCTGAGAAAGTCAATACCGATGATTACGACGGTAAATACCCAGCGGAACTTGCTCCGAAGTCTTAGATGAAGGGTAAACGGCCGAAGATCGTAGGTGACTATTAAATTGTCATCTGCGACACTTAGACTTGTCTACCTAGAAGCGCTAGGCTCAGTTGCCATAGGAAAATAACGCTGACTTCCGCCCCGTTATCAACTAAGGCCTGGGTCTTGGCATCTTAATCGCTAATGTAGATGAGACGAGTTCGGGTGTCGCTAAAGTCGTTCGTCGCCAGTTCTTGCCGGCTTGGCGGATCTGCTTTAACACATGAGCTAAATGCCTGTATATAATTATGGATTTTAATACCAAATCCCAAATGATAAATGCATTAATCTGAGTCATGAGGTTCGGTGCGACAAAGCGATGCTTCAGTGCGACTGTGGTGCTTTCGGTTCAAAGTGAGGTTTTCAATCTGATGCTAAAGCGACGCTACCTAGTAGGCTAAGGCGTCTATTGCCGACGGTACGCTAGTCGCGTATATCGCTAAGGTTGTAGAGCGCTACAATGCTAGGTTTTCAGTGTTAAATCTGTCTGTTGCTGTTCGTAAATGCCGTCTACTAGGTCTGCAGTCGCTGTGATTGGCAGGTCTGTAGCTACTGCAGAGATGGCCTATGCATTCAGGGAGGCACTGCAAACACATTGCACGGGGAAGCACTACGTCCTTGTTGGACTTGTCAATGCGCTGTTGCATGTATCGCAACAAGCCTGAGGGCGTCCTTACTCAGAGTAGAAGATCAATAAATAGTTTCTGCAGTCGGACTTGTCAGAAGACGTGATTCGCTAAATAATGGCTCGTTTAAGACTCTCGTATTTCAATACAATTTGGGGCAAATTATGGTGTCCCTCACCGGCATGGATATACTCTGAGGAAAGCGAGGCAGTAGCAGACAGTATACGGCAATATTAGAAGGAATCCTACGAGTGTAAAGAATGGATTCTAGCTGCAAAATCATTCTTCCAAAACATCAGATTAACAAACGCTATGGCGATGACCACCTGTGAAGTAGGCTTATCCACCAGATAATTCATTGCAGAAAAGGAAAATATTGTGGTTGGCGGGGAAACAAAGTGATCACAATGAAGAAGAAGAAGAATGGTTGAACTTTGGCGATTACAGGTGTTGTTCTCAAGAGGCCTAATTACTCTTTTTCTCCACACAGCACTGTTACTAAACCACTAAACCACTGTAAATAGGCCACTAATATATGTTACCCGAATGATCAAAAAGCTTTTGGCTTGTATGTGATGGCGTGAATTTCTTTTTTAAACTATTAAGTAATGTAAAATTCGCTCTGAGAAAAGATTATATTTGACTCCTAATGCATAAGAATCGGTTTGAACACATGCTTTCTTATGAACTTAAAATATTTGACATTTATTTCATTATGATAGAATAAGGTGGTTTGTTTAAAAGTTTGTGATAAATATCTTTTCCTGCAATAGCAAAACAACTACAGCCCAGGCGAACAATGACCGATTTTTCCCCTGTCAGGTTTCTAAATATAGCAAACATGGCTTTAAGAACCAAGAGGTTGCAAATAACCTTAAATGAAAACAAGTAAACTGAAGGAAACATGCAAAAGATATTTCAGTAATAAGGCTGTTTTTAATAATTTAAACAAAATAGTAGCTCAAAATGGCTCGAAGGATATTTACCAAAATAATTAACTTACACTATTTTGTAGCTTCATATAAATTCAGCTCTTAATTGGACCGCCGTAAACCATGTGTTGGTTAGCAAGCATCGAAAATTACCCTCGGTCCTAGATGGATAATTTATGCAATAAAAAGAAAGTCGCATTAACCCTTGTTCGTTTCTTGGCGGCTTGCTGGACCCTTATGCGGTTTCCTAAGCACCTACTTGGGACAACGATTATCGGCTTATAAATAAATAAATAAATAATTATATTTTTGACGATACGAAACACCGGTACATGCGTGCTCAAGTGGCTTACAGAACCATAGAAATAGGAAGAGCTGGTGTATACCACATGACAGAAATGCGCGTTGGCAAAATACCTGGCTTGAAAATTGCACATAATTTTGTACAGGAATGATGCAGGGGTGAACTTTTTGGTCATTGGTGTCAGGGAGAAATGTGGCGCTGGAGAGCTATACGATGACTAAGCGTTTCTGTTATGAAAATGCTGGGTGCGAGTTCGAATGGTTCCGGAGGTTGCTCGCCATTTTTCCATAGGCGTAGGGGTCCGATAGTGTTTGCTAAAGTAGTGCCAGCAAATATGGTGTATTGAGATCCTTCTTCGGGTAAAGCAATGGGCAGTGACTTTATTTCGGTTGCGAATCACATCCGCCACATTTGTGGCTTTTTATGAGCAAGGCGCTTGCCAAGCGACAACCCACCACGTCCTGGAACAGTGCCGTTTATCTCAATGTATATAATATTGAGCTACTTTAACGCTTTGGTAGGACCGATATTAAAAGAAGCTAGTCGCAGTCATGGGTCACCCGATTTTCCCTTGGCTCTGCGGTAGGCTTATTCTGGATGCATCAGGAACGGTTGTGGACTGCTGTATTGTTCGAAGATAAGCAGTGCAAATTTGCGATGCTGCATTAGTCGGGTGATTATGGAACTCAAATCATAAGCCGTATCTGTCTAAGCAGATAACCCACGGGCCAGGTATGTGCCGCTACTAGCTCCAAGGAAGGTAAGCATTCGCAGCTAAGTGGGACGCTTGCATGGACAGGATGTTTGGAATGGCCGTGGAGCTTGCTGTGGTCTTTGGAATCAGGTATGGCCTAGTGTACTAGTATAGAACACAGATAATATACTTCCGGAAGGTATAAAATCATTATACTACACTGGCGAGGTGGTTGTAGTATCGGGAAAAATTAATCCACAGGCAAGGTGGACGCAGCATAGCCATGGAATCGCAAGTAAGGTAAACACTTGCAGGGAGAGGGTAGTGTTTTTTCAGATCGTCGAAAGTCCTAATAATTTGATCCAAGTTGTTCAGACTCATGAGGGATACGAATCAATAGGCTTTCATGAGAAATTATCCACTGGAGAGGTGGAGGGTGCATAATGCCATGGCATCACAAGTAGGTTGATAATTTGTATGGGATGAAGCCACTTAGGTGATGTTCCGGAGGTAATAATGATTTGAACCCGATTGTTCAAACCAGTGGAAAGCGCGGATCAAATAGCGTCCACAATAGATAATCATCCACGTGCCTATGCTTGATGGCAGACCACACTGCCGAGGTGGGTAAAGCATCTATCGGATACTAATGCCAAGCTGATGAAGGATGTGGTACTATACATAATCCACTGGTAAGTTTGACGGAGGAAAACGCCACGACATCGCAAGTAAGTTGAACACTTGTCGGTAGGTGAAGCTTTCTTTAGGTGATGTTCAGAAAGCGAAAAGCATTTGAACGCAGTCGTTCAAACCGCTAGATGATGAATATCAAGGGGACAGAAGGCCCGAGGTGGTGGCATGAGCTGTCCATATATGTTTACAAGTCATGTTTAAAGCTGCTACACTTCAGGTAAGTTTATCCAGCAACTTCTACGCAGCTCACGCGAGAGGAAACCGAATAACAAGTTACAGAAAGTAAGGACTTCGAACTTAAAGAAATGAGTAAGGAGAGCTGAGGACTTCGATCCATGACAAAATGGTTACCTCGTTTTATATGTGTATCTATAAACTATGGCGCCATCTGTTTTATGTGTCTTCTGATATTGGGGAGAGAGATAGATAATACGTGTTCAGAAACTAGGTGCCATGTGAATTGGAGCTGTGCGTCAAACAAATGAAGGTGCAGTACACAATTGTGACAAAAAGCATATCTCATTGGAGCGGTGATTAATTAGATCAGAAGCTACAGCAGTGGAACCCTGGTGGTGCCCGCAAAGCAGCTGAGCTAACTGTGAAATAAAATGGAACAGCGGTGCATCAATAGACTAAGTCAGCCTCCCGAAGGTATAGCTCTACGGTATCACAGATAAGTCAGATGGACGTAGATAACCAAAACGGAAGCTTCGTGATGTATTACATGAAAGAATCAGACCATATTTAAGAGAGTATTGGACAAGCTCTGCCGAGCGGTCAGATGAAAAGAGGAGCGAAGATTTTTGAAACTAAGTCTGCAGTTGAAGGTAAGTTGAAAAAGAACATCCAGCGATGTTATATTCCTGTAAATGTAAATGATATGGATGCGGTGCCACGCAAAATGTACGGAGCTTCATTTTAGAACATAAGTAGCTGCAGCCCCTTAGGTATATGGTGCTTAGGAGTGCCTAAGAGGAAAGCCAAAGCCAAACGTGTATGAAAAGTAGTAGGAATCTACGGCAAGTGGAAGCGAGTTAAAAAAAGTTATCCATCGTGTTGTGGTTAGTAGGGTGACAGTTATAAAAGTGAACGATGTCAGCTTGGCAAGGACGATAAAAGTGGGCAAGGTAGCCGCGTACTTGATGAGGTACGCACAAACGTGTGGGGCCACAGTGTGAAGGGTTAATCGATGGAGCATCGGTGTTTGGCTCTTCGTAAGACAGAAAGAGCCAGGGCAGAAGAGAAAACGGAAGGCTAAGGAAGTGACAAGGGATGCTGCGGCAGCTTAGCTAGATACCTGAGGTCTTACGTTTAAGTTTGCGGAGCTACAATGTGAAAGGTCAGTCAATGGAGCGTCATAGGTAAGTGGATCATAATGTGAGAGGAAATACAAAGCCAAACAGGTAATGGAATTAGTGGGAATATGGAAGGAAAAGAAACGCGATGTAGCGAGAATATTCCATGATATTGTGGGTCAAGGAGTAACAGTTGTAGACATAATAAAGAAAGCTTCGCGATAGAGGCGCAAGCGGGAAAAATAAATTGTTACTGTGCGAAATTTAAGTCGGTGGAGCATTGAAGTTAGCTGATACATAATGGGAGGTAAAAAAGCAGGGTTAAACAGGTAAACAAATAAAGTAAATAAAGCTTTCATTCTCGACAAAGCGAGGCAAGGCTTTACAGGCACGATCATTTTGGCATAACAATGCGTGATCCAGAATGTGTAAAAATCCCATATTTTTGCCATAACAGTGCATATTTGGGTAGGGGTGTATGTAAGTATGTAATTGTGTACGCGTGTATGTAGCTGGGTACTTTGTGCTTGCAACTGCGCTGCACCATTCTTGAATGTTTGATATCGTCAGCCATGTGCGAGTAAGAGATTGGTGTCCGTGGGTTAAAAAGTATTATCCGGATATGCACAGGGCAGTGACTTTATTTTTTGGCGAGTTACGACAGCCACGTCACAGGGTTGTTAAGCAGACATGTGTGGCTTTTTATAGGGGAAACGCTTACCAGGCGAAAACCTACCACGTCCAGGAACACTGCCGCCAAACTATTTGCTGGAGCGGGTTAAACCCGAACCACCCAGCTGGCACCAAGAAGAGATTGTTCGGCTAGCAGGCCTAAGGGACGTAGTAGAAATATGTGAAGCATGAAAGCGAGATGTAGAGCGAATATTCAATGCTTTTGCGGCTCATATTGTTACCGTTCTAGAAATATCGATTCCAGGTTAGTGATAAGTATATATCCGGAGAAAAGTCCCGCTAATTTAAATTTTACCTACAGCGCGCGGAGCTATATTGTAGAAAAGCAGAGGGTAGAGAATGAGAACTACGTGGTTCTCAAATGGTCAGGATGCCAGGGTGGATGAGGCGAATGAAGTAATAGGAAACGATGTGGTTATAAGTGGGCATCATAGAAAGGTACTTGAAGTCCTAAGCAAAAAAATTGCAGAGCTACAGTGTGGGGCATCAAAGGTAGGTGGTCCATAATCGAAGAGGAAATACAGAACCAAACAGTTAAAGAAAGTAGTAAGAATACGCGATGAATGGAAGCGAGATTTAGCGAGGATTTTTAATGGTATTATGGCTCATAAGATAACTATTGCAGAAATAACGATGCCAGATCGCGCTACAAAATACGTGGCAAACGGAGCCCGCTACCAGGGGTGCTACGCACAATAGTGCGGAGCTACCGTGTAGATGAGGATTCGGTAGAGCAGCAGCTTTTAGTGGTCCAAAAGTGGACGGGAAAGCCAGAAACAAAGAGATGAGTGAAGAAGTGGGACAAGATATATTTATAGGTGGGCATCATAGCCAAAAAGGGGCTGAGCAGCAGCTTGAAGAGTAAGTCGGTGGAGCATCGGAGCTAGGTGATCGATAACGGGAGGAAAAAGAAGGAGCTAGGCAGGGAAGGGAGGTAGTAGGAATATGCGATGAATAGAAGCGAGATGCAGAGAGAATATTCGATGCTATTGTGGTTCATAATATATCCATTATAGTAATAAAGGTGCCAGGTTCCGGTTAAGGATATAAGTTAGAAACACATCCTGCTACTTGTGGTTCTATACAACAAAGTGCGGAGCTACGATGTGGAAGATGAGTCGGTGGAGCATCATAGGTTGGTGGTCCACAAGTGGCCAGGAAAGAGCAGGTAAATTATTAAATGAAAATGTAGGACGAGTTAAGGTTATAATTGAACATCATAGACAAATACCTAACTTACAACGCAAAATGGTTGGAGCTACAGTGTAATATTTAAGTCGGTGGAAACTCGAAGGTAGGTGATCAAAACTGACAGAGCAACTACAGCGCCAAACAGGTAAGGGAAGTAGCAGGAATGTGCGATGAATGGAAGCGAGATATTAAGAGAATATTCAATGTTATTGTGCTTCCCGATAAGGATATAAGTGAAAAACAGAGCCCGCTGCTAAATACCTAACGCACCAAACGCTGAGCTAGGTTATGGGAGATACTTCCGTGGTGAAACAGAGCTACATGGACCGTAAGTGGTCAGGCTAGCCAGGGTCAAACAGAAAAGTGAAAATGTAGGACGAGATAGGAGTAAAGGTGAGCAACATAGCCAGATACTTAAGGCATTCCGCATAAGAGTGCGAAGCTACATTGTCAACTTTAGGTCGTTGGGGCATCGTAAGTAGGTGCTAAATGTTGGTAGAGGAAATACAGAGGCAAACAGGTGAGGGAAGTAATTAATATATAAATAAACCTTTTATCCTCGACTATGCGAGGCACGCGCATGGAGGCTTGCTCAGGTATGTGAAGTTGTACAGACATTTTGTTACAACTGTAACAGTGACAGTAGAAAATTGTTCATGTGTCCACGATTGGAACTGAACAACAGTAAAAATGCGAAACAATAATTTGGCTGTCGTGTGATCGGTACCCGTTTGTTAGGACATAATCGGTCTGCCATATATTGCAGTCATACCTCGGCTAATAATAGATTGAGAATCCTGAACGATCCATTGTAAGCTAATTGAAGAGCACGCTTGAGATAGATATGATAATACAGTGCGTTCGTGCATACGTAACGCAAAGGCCAACGGGGTATCGTAGAAAGTAAAAAGATGACAGTATATGCGTGAACTCGTAGAAAGAGGAGACGATAGTATACGCAGAGGTAGAAGTTCCAGTGTAACGAAGCAACCTAGAATGGTGCAGCTAGTTGGCATGCCAGGGTGAAATTATGTGCTGTGACTTTATTCGATGGCGAGTAACATTCGCAACGCTGCAGAGTTTTTAAACGGACATTTGTGGTTTTTTATAGGGAGAACGCTTGCCAGGCGAGAACCCACAACGACCAGAAACACCGCCCCCAATCCATTGAATGGCAAGTTGTAACTGGATATGTTTCTTGATTAAGGTATGTTTGCTCGGCTATTCGCAGTCAAGTTGCGTCCCATTTTCTGCTGGCTGATGAGTTAGGAGTGTGCGCATTGCTTTCCTGGGTCATGTCCTGTTTTGAACGCACAGCTTTGCCCGATTGGTAGGGCAGGAACTAAACATTCTTTTTAATATGATATGTTGATCACCTGCGCAAGCGCCTGCAGTCACCTACATTGACCTTGACCACGCGAAGTTAGAAACTGTGCGTTTTTGCTTTTTGTTGCTTATTTTGACATATAGCTACTATTCATTAGAGTATTTACGCGCCTTGCCTCAATAGTCTAACGTGCTATACCTTAAGGTTCTTGAATCATATATACATCAATGCGGTTTTCCTGGAACACGAATTATCAAGATATTCCGTATTGGCTAACAAGATGGAATGAATGTTTAAGCCGCACGACTCAAAATACTGGGCAAACCTAGAAGTACTCATTCGAATATGTCAGTCTTTGTCGATCACAGCTCTGCCTCATGCGCTGCAAATGCGGTTAAGGCAACTAAACGTCCCGCTGCAAAACAACCTAAAAATACTGCCCCCTGCAGTGTTCCTCTTATTGACCCACTAAAAGATGCACTTAACAAAATCAGTGCACTCGCAACTGAAACGGCTGCTCTTAAAATGAAAATGGCCGTTACAAAACAGAGCTAGCAATACTAATACCATTGGCCATAATCACAGGATTAAACAAAAGTGGCAACGCTGAGGAGCTCAAAGATGCTGGCGCCCTTCTTACTACTATCACTTCTGAGGTAAAGGATTGCAACCCCCGTGCCCGAAACGTGATCATTTTCAACGTTCCGGACAAACGTTCTTTAGAGAAAGTCACCCGCCTACTTATGTCCATGTGTAACATCCCTCCTGACACGCGCGTGAGTAAGCGGCTCATAAGATCGAAGATCAGTCGTAATTGTCCTATATTTATCGCCTTCAAAACTCAATAACTGGCTACACGCTTCATAGCAAATCGTTTTACCTTACGAACAAGCGCAAACATTGAGCATATTCTTATCAAGCCTGATCTAACGGCGCTGCAAAGAGCTTTCCTACCGGATACTAATACCAAAGCAAGACAACAGCCTCATGATTAAGGGCCGATTGCCAGAGCTACTGCTTGCTCTACGACAAGCACTAATGTGGATCTGGACCTAACCCCTTGCGTCACGCGTCCACGACTGCAGTACATATCGACCCAAGCCCCACAGCCCTAATAGATAAACAGTCATCCAACGTTCCTGACTCGTCCCAGCTAACGATACAAGAAGCTAAATCAATGATTACGCGTCCGACATGAGTGACACAGATTCCGAACCTAACCATGTAAACTTCCCGCTGATCAGCTCCCTTCCCTACCCCTCGTGCAAAGCCGAAACCACCCTCGCAACACAACAGACTACTGTCAAAGGCAACAGCCGAAACACGGCACGCTTCGTAATACGAAGCACTGCCCGCTGATGCATCACCATACAAATGATAACCTTACCCAAGCAATGTCCTTGTGGCACAAACGGATAGCCGATAAGCACCAATCAACCTTTGTACTAATGGATCGCGTGAGGTCGACATCATTCCGATCACAAACGTCACCCTCCACGCATGTTTTGACCTGACCCGCTCAATCACTGCGCAAGCTCTACCTACTCGAGGCGCCCAACAATGCTATTAAGTCGCAGAACTATAACAAATGCCGTGGTTTTCAAAACCTGAGGACGTTCTACCAGTCACCACAGCAAAATGAAAATATGAACAGCCCGCGCAGCATCAACGTAGTGATTCTCCTAAAACTAACTATCCGCCTGGTACGCTATCGCCCAATCGGCCCTACAAAAGGCGCTGAGCCTTTCAAACGTCAAGTGCCAGTTACTAATCCCCACAACCTCTCGAAACAGTGGGGAACAAGGCACCCTCCCAAGGACGATGCCCTTCTGAAAATCGCTACTGCTCCAGCAACACTACCCCGCACTTCCTGACCATACGTTATTCTGAACGAAACATATATCCGGGTGACAAGCACAACAACCGGGCCATGCCATCCACGGCCCCTTTTTTATGGGATGAAGCAGGACAAGACCCACCTTGCTCATTCCACCAAGTGTTCTCGCCAGCTCTCTATTACCTCCAACAACTCATATGCTCACTACAACTAAACCCCCGCGGTTGGCTTCAGCCGTCTGGATAGGTTCTACAGTCAATAATACTACCACAGCCTCATTAGCGGCCGACTACCATCACCTACCTACTCAATCACTTCCTGATCACATTCCTATATCACCCTCTTCACCATTTCTTACCACTTCCATGTACGCTGCGCTAGTTGCACCCTATTGTGTAAGTTACCTCACATAATATAGCTCCTTTAACTCTCCATGCGTTGAATCATACAGTATGCTGCTTATTAACGCGCGATCTATTACACACAAGAGGCATCTCACTGGCCCATTCGTCCAACTCTCATACCCACAGCTGGTTCTCATCCCAGAAACGTGGCACCCTCAAATGCCTCTGACAGCCTACTACGCATCACTGGCTACACTACATTCTGCAACGGACGAGACAACCAGCGGGGTGGCGGTTGCCTTGTCTATGTCCGGGACGACTTTGGTGCACCCGATTCCGAACTGTTATCTATAAGTGACCCTGAAGACTCCATCTAGATCCAGACGAAAGGTGGTCAACCTAACCTCCTTACCGTTTGCGTATGCAGCCCGCCACACACACCTAGCAAAAAGATTTATAAACTCACTAATATTTTCACTGAAATCTTCCTAATGCCCCCACGTCACAAGATAGTCGGTGGCGATTCAATATGCCACTTATCCCCTGAAATGACCAGGTTGCCACACTCAGATACGGAAGTTTCGTTGACACCGTCCAAGCAAATAACTGGACCCAACAAGTTCACGATCACACCAGGCTAACACCCTAGGCTTAATCTTTCCGCAAGTTGTCTCTGATGCAGTTGTAGGTATATTAGATAACATATATGGCTGCGACCACAAGGTGGTCAAACTCATATTTACACTTTCTACTTTACACTGCGCCACTTCTTCTTCTGTCAAACAGTTTCAAATGTTCAACCACATTAACTAGGACAGCGTTGAGATATTAGTGCGATCTGCGAACTGGGTCAACTTCTTTTAAGCTACGGATGTAGACGCAACCGCACAAGTCCTATAGCTAAATCTCTTCAGTTGCCTAGATGTAATCGGCCAAGGCATTGCAGCAGCCGCTTAAAGATGACAGCGAAATCAGCAAAGGCCTACGGTGTACTTAGGAAGAACAAAATTTGCGCCACCGATACTCCAAAACTAATACGTTCCACATCCTTGTTCACATGAACGAAATCCTAACGAACTGACAAGCTGCGCAGGAACCAGCCAAGATTGCTGAAGAAGATGCTGCCCTTAAATCTAACAACCAAAGCAAACCACTTAGTCAACTACTCCGATAAAGAAGCAACCAAAATTCTACACCTGTTGCCTCACTCAAACTTTCTGACACATCCGTTATTAGCGATCCATCAAAAATATGTGAGACCCACAATGGATACTTCTGCAATTCTTTCATTGACGCTAATGGAACCTCACCTGCTATGCCAACTAGGCGCACCAATGACTCACTCAACACTATTAACTTTGACCTACGTTCTATCACTCGGGTAATCAGCCCAGGCAAATGGCCATCACATTCCGGTCCCGATGGTCTCTCCTCTGCGTTGCTTATACTCGGTGGCCAGGACATTCCGGTCCTACTTCTCAACCTATTCACGCATACCATGACAAGCGGCATTTATCCAACCACATGGATACATGCCACCGTCATAGCCAAACACAAAATGGGTAGTCATCAGAACATGGAAAACTATTGCCCCATCAGCCACACGCCTATAGCTTCAAGAGTAATAAAATGAATAATGAAAGAAACCATGCTCACCTTCCAGCTTACTCGTAACCTCGCTAATCGACAACAACACGGAGTTCTGCTGTCTAAATCTTGTCAGACCTGCCCGTTTGAGTTCCTCAACCAAGTAACTCAACAGATTGACAACAAGCGAGCTCTAGCCGTCGTCTTCCTAGACATGACAAAAGCCTTTGACAGAGTACCATTTACAGAACTCTTGACGAAGCTGGAAGCATACGGTATCTTCGGCAAACTGCATACTTGGTTCAGTTCAGTGCAGTGCAGATGGGACTGGAACGATAGGAGAATCCCGTGAGTGTTCCATCTTGAATGCATCGTTGAGCCTGGATTTGATGAATTGCTTTGTTATTGATGGATTTAAAACGGAACACCTGTATCGCACCCTGGCCAAACATTTAATGCCCACGTTTCCTGACCTAACAGTTCCTGCTGTGGCAGTCACGTGAAGTACACAAAGGATAAGTAGAGAAATCGAAGGTACAGAATATGGAAATGCACTTAAATAAGAAAATAATACCAAGGCGTGAAGGAAAGTAGAAAAAAGGAAATCGAAGTACGAAGATGCGAGTTAGTCAGGAAAAGGGAAAGGTTTCGCGTTGCAACCCAAGAGAGTCAAGTTGCCGCTCAAACTCCTTAACCGTAGATTCCCTGATAACTCTTTCCGGAAGCATGTTCCAGCAGTCGATAACTCGGCGTAACAGCAGAATTTCCTCCCTAATCTGATCGGACAGCGGTTTGTCCACCTTTAACATCATATCTTAAAGCTCGCACGCAATCAGTAGTGGTTGGGGACGTTATGACATTTCCAAAACCAGTCAAATGCGGCGTAATTCAAGGAAGCTTTTTAGGCCCTCAACTATTCCTGCTCTATATCAATGACGTGTTCCAGGTTTTCAAACATGGGACACCCTACCTCTTTGCTGACAACATCAAAATTGTCTTCCCATTTAATCCGTCAAAATTCCACACCGCTCTCTCCCATATACAATACGACGTAAGAGCACTAGCTGCATGGTGCGACACATGGAAGTTGGCATTCACACCAGCAAAATGCAAGGTTCTTACATACAGATGAACCATGCCACCCAATGCCTTAATGCTACAAAGCACGCCAATAAGGAACTGCCTAACAGTGCGTGACTTAGGCGTGCACTACTCCTGTTTTCTGAACTTCGCGGAGAAAGTGGTTTATTCCGCAGCTAAAGCACGCTTTCTCATCGGATACATCCTCAAAACCATGACAATACAGGATCTAAAACTGTGCTCTACAAAACAATTTTCTGGCCTCGGCCAGAATACTGCTCTATATAATTCACCAACCTAAGAACATGCGACAGAATAGCCCACGAAAAGATTCAGCGTACCTTCACAAAACACCTCCTGGGGCACTCAAGCTTCAGCTACCATGATCGATGCAACCTACTTAGGCCTGGCCCTTTATGGCTGGGCCGAATGAAAACCAATCTACTTTTCCTATACTCGCTTATTAACAATCCAAAAGGGAGCCCACTAACCCTGCCTCAGACTAGTACATCACTCCGTACCCCCTACATGATAGACCCCACTCCATTATCCTACCAAGAACGCGCAGTAGTATTCGCTCCAACTTCTACCTCTAAAAATACGCACACTTATGTAATAGGTTACCTCTCACAATAAGGGCATCTACGAATATGAACCAGTTCCACTTCCCAAGTAGCAAATACCTCTCTGTCACACAAGTTTCCAAACTACTGAATAGCAACTGTCCTGAAGACGTGTTTTGAAACTGGACTAGACCACTTATAATCGCCTCTTCTTACCTACCCACACTATCCCTTTCCCGAATCCTAATATTCCTACCTGCCTGCTTCCTCCAACATCCCCTTTCTTTCATCACCTGGGCATCAGCCACCGGATACCGAATGCCTATGCATTCCCTCAAACCTCCCACACCTGGCTATCTCAAGACGTCCGCCTCTAGCTAATCGCGTCATCTTAACTGGGTACTACCTAGATGGTGAAGCCGGCTTGCGCAGGACCTCAAGTATAAGCTGACGTTGCCCAAATATATCTTAATCGCTGAGCTGAAACCGTTCTCACTTACAATTTTCGCCCTATGAATCACGACAACCTTGAATATTCTCTATTAATCGCGCCCCCATTTAACGTATATTCCTAATATTTCTCTTACTTGTTTGGCTCTGGCTTTTCTCTCCCATTAGGGAATGTCTGTATCACTTACTCTCGCTGATATGTTGACGCATTTTATGATACTGTAGGTATACACTAATGACTAAGCGCCTTATTGGATTGGTAACACCTGGCCACCGATAGCTTGTCCTAGCTTCACTATCTCTCGATCATTTTAAATTCAGTCACCGTTTAGAAGCAACTAGTGATCGTACGCTCTAAGCACCAATGCGCTTTTCGTAGCTTGCTAAGTGCTACTATCATTTATCTTCAGCCTTCATCTTTATGACTGCGTCAAAAACATCTGCTGTTTGATGCCTTATGCTAAGACACTTTAGGTCTGCACTAGCAACAAGAGGGCTTCGCCCCAATGACATTGCTAGCATAGACACTCTCTCCTTGGTACCACTATCAGTACTTCTTTTTACCTATGTCATCACTTTTCAACTCCAGCGAGTCATTGTAGGTAGCATACATCTTGGCGCTAGGAGCCACTCATTATCTCTCCAACCCTTACTCCCCTTAGTTGTTTGCATCACGTACCTTCGCTGGGTGGCTGAATCCTTCTGTCACTGTAAGTATCTACATATTCTACCCACATCTCGCTCCCGTTCATCGCTTATTCCTAATACTCCTACTACCATTTTATAAATAAATAAATAAATAAATAGTTTATTCTCGAATTTGTTGAGACACACCAAGCAAGGCATGATCAAAATTTACATGCAATATTGCTTCGCAACAAACACGTTGCTATGAGTGTAGTCAGCAGTAAGCCGAAGGTTGTACAGTCTGCGGAAATTGTGTAAGTAATCACGGGATAGATTCTTCAATGAATGACAAAACGTTGAATTCTAGCTTGCGTAGTGGAAACAGTCAGGGCACTACATATGTAATGAAAACGATACATATAAGCACGGTGTAACTTATTATTGAAAGTGTCAGGGCAATAATGAATAATGATTCTGGTCGACTTGCCAGTAGGTAGTTCTGGGCAGTGCCTTTATTTGGCGGCGAGTCATATCCGCCACGTCGCAGTGTTGTTACGCGGACATTTGTGGCTTTTTATAGGAAGAACGCTTGCCAGGCGAAAACCCACCACGTCCTGGAACACTGTCAGAAATTTGTCGGTGCATTAATATAAAACTGGCAGACCAGATTGTCGACTAATTTCACATTCAGATATCCCCAGTCAAATGACCTTCAATTTTCTCTGTTATTTGATCAGGTATCTTGGGCCGCCATTATGGCTGAGGCGAATCGAGGATGGAGACTTCAAGGAGAATTGTCTTTGTGGGTATTCAGGTGGGCGGAAAGTCAGTTCCTTGCGTCTGGATTTTGCAGGATTATGTATTCTTTTCAGGAGTGTGAAGTTCTCGAATCCAGCTATCATCACTGGACAACGGTCATGGTATTGAGTGCTGTTGTATCCGTTTATTGTACAGCCATGGGCTTCATAGGTTCTTATTGGTTGTCCTGTCCCGGACAAAAGCGTTTTCTCGGTCCAATCCCAGATCCCCAAGAAGTTCCGGACCTCGAAGAAAAGGGAAGGGGAGAGACAACCTAGGTAGCAACGAACAGGCGTGGATACAAACATTATTAAACTCCAAGTTATAACAATTAGATTGGAGACAAAGGATGTACAATGTGCAGCAGTGATTAGGCTGAAAGCGTCTTTTGAATGTTTTTTGAAAGCAATGGCCCTATAAGTTGGTTGCTGCTATCTACATAGAATACAGAGCCTTGCGCCATTAAGCAAAAACACAGTATCGGTTTATTAAGATGCGACTATTGCGTGGAAAGACATAAAGCAGAGTTCAGGGACCACTGGCGTTAGAATGGTGGATGGACGGCTGGTGGCCGTGCTACATCGAATGAGATGGTAAGTCAGCGGATAGATAGGACTCAAGCGCTGAAGAAAAGTTATCGGATGATCAAGACAGAAAGACGACACGAGGGTACTAAGAATATAGTGCTATGGCCTATTGAAATAGGAAAAGCCTATGAGAGCTAACCTCCTACAAAGGTAAGTGTCAAAACCTTTGCTGCAAAATCGGACCCAGATTACTAGGTGAGAAAGCATTGATCGATAGAAATGAAGTATTGAAGGTCAGATAAAGGAAAGCGCACGTGCGGAACAAATGCATCTGTAGCGTCGCGCAGAGAAACAACTCATACTAGGGTGATAAGAAAATGGTGAAAAATGAACACCTAGAAATGTGAAGCTAACGGGCGTCTGTGTGCTACCAAGTGAGAGGAGGGAAGAACTAAGAGGCTAAAAAACATTAATTGACGGAAGGGCAGGTAATAGCCGAAATGCAAGCGTAGAATAAGGTTGCTTAGAGTATCAGGGCAGTGAGGCCTAACCGCAGCAGCTAGGGTGCTAAGATAATAGTACCAAGCTATATAGTGCCAGAGAAGGCCAGCGCGAGAATTGGATGAATGCAGATAATAAGCGATAAGACAATACGACAAGGATTAAATGAACAGTAAGTAGAGTAGGTCGAAACAGCGGCTTGCGCTGAATTCATGGATATGCCTGCACGACAGCAGAAAGCAAACAAAGGCTTCATAAAGAAAAGACAAGGAACGAATGAATCCCAGGCATAAGTTAAGGCTCTTAACTATTTTAGAGCAAAATAGGCGAGGCGCCTAAAAAAGGGTTATGCTGTGGTGCTAAAGGAATAAAACTAGGGAAGACTGAGCCGGAAGAAGCCAGTGAGAATGCTGAACTATTATTAATTAGGTGTCATAGAGGAGTGACAGCTCTGCATCAAGCAAGGAGCAGCTGTGCTCTGACCGGATGAGCTAAAGAAGGTCGCCAGACGAGAGCTAAGAAGGTCGGATAAAGAAAGGACAACAGTCAACAAGAATGATTAGGGGCGTCTTATCACATAATGCTGAACCACGGCGGAGTATAAGTTCACAATGCATGCTATGGTACTGGGATATTACTACTTTGGAAACAGCCTGCGAAAGCTAGTCCAATAGCTGGACGCCTACAGGTAAAAATGTCGAAGACGTTACAACAATTAGGAGATATGAGAACGTCTGGAGTAGAGAGGCTAAGTAACGGCTGAGCATCGACTTGAAGAGTTGGAAGGAGTGCTAGAGAAAGCTGAAAAGTTTATTTGGGAGGACATCAAACAGTCGGAGTGCATGCATAAATCAAGTCTGCTGAGGACATCGCAGCATATGAGACAGTTGCGCGCAGATGCTGAATCCTGTTATGGTGCTAAGATTTTGGGACAAAGGTTGACGGGGCTGTAAAATGCCAGTGAAAGGTCTGGAATCCTATATGAGCTGGCGTCAAAGACGTTGCAGCAAGCAATGGATAAATATACGTTTAGACGGGAGAGGCAATGGAGCAACTGTGCGCAGGCCACATGAATTATGTTTGCACCACATACCTTCGCTGGTTTTTGACCCTTCTGTCACTGTGAGTATCTACTGATAACTAGAAGGATTAATGCGAATTCAGTTTCTGTCAACTGGTTCTCTCTTTTAACACCATTATCCTTCCTCCCTCTTATATTCACCACGTTTCCCTCAGTGATTCGTTGTAGGCTCCATATATCTTGAGCATATCGCGACCTACCAGGAGAAACCCCATAGTTCTTCATCCTGTAATCTCCTAGAATGTCTGTATCACTTACCTTCGCAGGTTTGCTGATGTATTCTGTGACACCGTAGGAATCCATTATTGACCAAACTGCTTAGCGGAATGGTTATATCTGGCCACCGAGGGTTTTTATGGCACCATGATCTGTCGATTATCTTAACCTCAGCACCTCTAATTAGTAGTAAATAGTGTTATTAGGTTTTAATCATCTATGCGTATATCCCGAGCTTGCTAAGAATCACTCTCTACTATCCCTAACCTTCATCCTTTGGGAATGTCTGCGTCACATACATTTGCTCTCTTTTGAATTATTCTGGGACCCTTTAGGCATCCATTAGGGAGCTTAACCCCAATGCCATAACTTGCCTTCGATATTCTCCCTTCCTTAATACCTTTATCATTTCTTAGTATTATCTCTGTTATTAGCAGCCATTCTTCGTAGGCTCCAACCATCTCTGCGCTTATCTAGAGGCTGCTAATAGCCACTCTTTCACTCCTCTCTGGGACTGCGTGCGTCACATACAGTTGCTGTTTGTTGGCTTATTCTGGGACAGTTTATGTATCCATTAGCAACTTCACCCTAATGCCCTTGCTAGGGGTCGATACTCTCTCTCCCTTAATACCTTTATCAGTTCTTCGTGTTGCCTACGTCACCACTTTTCAGCAGCAGTGAGTCATTGATCTTTGTACCAGGAGTCACTCCTTATCTCTCCAACACTTTCTCTCTTGAATTGTTTGCAACACAACTTCGCTGGTTTGTTGACTTCTTCTGTAACCACCTGTAATTATCAGGCTTAATCCGAATGCCTTTATTGGCCACTTATACTCTCTATCTTATCGCCACTATATGTCCTTCTCCTTAACTTTCTCACTACCGCAGCAATTTACCATATGCTCTATATCCGTTCTGCGCGGATTTTGAGCTTACTAGGATACACTCCTTGTCTCTCCATCATACCTTCTTCTGGAATGTCTGTAACACATACCTCGATGGCTTATTGATGCATTCAGTGACCCTATAGGCTTACGCTAGGGATTAAGCGTCTGATTGCAATGGCTACACCTTGCCACTGATATTCTTGCCTGGCGCCACCATCTGCCTGTCGTCTTAACTTAAATAAATAAATAAATAAATGGTATATTCTCGGTAAAACGAGACACACCTGTAAAGGCGTGATCAAATATGCTACAAGCATAGCTTCTGTGGAATGTTAAAACATTTCGTTTTAATGAAAGTTATAAAAGAAAAGATGGTGTCCGTATGAGTGAGCATACTGTCAGGTAATAATCAGACCCAGGGACATTATGGCGCTGTGGCGCGCAAAAATCCGTCAAAAACACCTCCAATTAGAATTAGCTAGTATTTACAGGCTCCATGCATATGCGATTATCCAGTGCTTGTTAAAAGCCACTCCGTGTCTCAATAACCTGTATTACTTTAGAATATCCGCATCCAATATTTCCGCTGTCCTACCCCTAATTGACCCTTAGACCTCTCTCGCGGCAACCTATTTTTTCACATATTCTGCGCTCCCTATCGTATTACACTAGCTACTTGCTGTTTATGCACCATGCAATCACCACCAATATTCTAACTATTTGCTCTCTCCCCAAGCAAGCTTTTGGCTCATAATAAACCGATACTTCGTGGAATACTTACTGGCACAACGCTCTTGCCTCTACGCAGGCGTTAGCAATCCACCCATACGGCTAATTATTCTATAAAATATTCAAAGGGCACTTTCAGCCTAATTATTGTTGCACAGTGTACAAACGTTATAACATAAAACTATATTAACGTTTAACTCTATGCCTTTTCTTGCGGTCTTCTCTCGTTTGTACCGCAATTTCCCTTTCCCCGAGGTCCGGAACTTCTTGGAGATCTTGGATTGGAGGTAGTAACCGTTTTCCCCCAAGACGAACGTAACAACCGACAAGGAATTACATAATGCTTGGTGGAAAAACAAACGGACCCAAATACAATCACCACAACCCTTGTTCTGTGTGGAGAACTGGACCCATCTTCATACTCTTATACATTATACATCTGAAAATTCCAGACAGCAGAAACTTTGAACTTTTGCTCATCTGGATACACAACAAGACGACTATTCACGATGTTCCCCTCTTCAGCCGGCCTCAACAATCATGGCGACCCCGATCAAATAACATGGCCAACTAACAGAGGAAATTGGGAGCCATTTGTCGGCGAATAACCGAATATGAAACCAGTCGTCGAGCGGCTTGGCTAGTTAAGCATTATTATTCAAAATGCTTTACCGCAGTGTTGCAGGACGTGGTGGGGTTTCGCCTGGCAAGATTTCTCCCTATAAAAAGCCACAAATGTATGTTTAACTATACTGCGAAGTAGTGAATTCGACTCGCCACTGAGTAATGTCACTGCCCACAACTACATATTGGTAAGTCGACTAGACTCATATTTCAAATCTTCCCGGGGCATGGAAGTATGTGATACTCTCCGTCTCTATGCACCATTTCATTGCACTTATGGTGCCTTGACAGTTTCAACTACACACTTGTACCCGAAGTATCGTCGTGATACACAACTGCTTTTAAAACATGATAATGCCTGATTTGGTGTGTCTATGAATTTGAGAATAAAATAATTATATATTAAAGAAGTTTGAATTGTTCTTAAAGTCTAGAGGGATAGGATATGGTGTAGTGTACCGGAAAACAAGCTATTTCAGTGTATTGTAACATCGGATTTTACGTTCGTTCTAACCTTTGAAACCTTTACTTGTTTTACTGACTGTACGTCCGTTGACACAAACCGACTTGGGGAGTACTTGCTGCACGTTTCCCGCTCTGTCTGATTCGCTTCCTATTCTCGTAGCCTGCACAATATGCGCTGGGTTCAGTCGCCTCCTACTGCTAAACTCTCGTATTTGACATGTATTACATGGCACTGCCTACCGACTAGTATCCCAGGCTCCGCCCAAAAATTGGTGTCCCCCTTTTAGGAACACGCCGCTCGTCACTTTGCATTTTCATTCTGGTGAGCACGACTCAGTGATTTTAAGCTTTTAGGCGGGCATCTTAGCCAGATACGTGACGTTCTATGCACAATAGTGCGGAGCTACAGTGTGAAGCCTAAGACGGTGGTAACTCGATGGTAAGTGATCCATAATGTGAAAGGAAAGCCAGAGCCAAACAATTAAGGGAAGTGGTAGGAATATGCGGTGAATGGAAGCAATATGTAGAAAGCATATTCAATGCTGTTATAATCCCTACCGTTGTAGTTAGAGTAGTAAAGATGCAAGCAGGGCGATAAACATATAAGTGGTGAACAATACCCGCTACTTAAGGTCCTACGCATAAAAATGCGGAGCTACGGTGTTGAAGAGTACTTATTGGATCATCAGAGGAATGTGGTCCGTAAGTGGTCAGGAAATAAAGGGTCAAATAGATAAGTGCAAAAAGAGGAAGACATAAGGTTAACGGTGGGCATCATAGCCAGCTACTTGAGGTCTTCCGCGCCAAAGTGCGAGTTACAGTGTGAAAGGTATGTCGGTGGAGCGTAATAGGTAGGAGCCTAATAACGGTGCAGGAAATGCAGAGCCAAACAGGTGAGGGTAGTAATAAATATAACAATAAATATTTTCTTTTCGGTTATGCGAAGCACGCGCGTGGTGGCTAGATCAGTTATGTCCTGCTATTAATTTGCTTGAGTCATAAATTTTTTGTTGTCCAATGACCCTGTTCCAACGGCTCGCCGAAATGCACCCTGCTTTGCGATCACTAAGTAATTATACCCAAACTGCGCAGCGGACTCCTGCTTTCGGCAAAACCTCATTGGCAAGTTTTTGCCATAAGAACTCAATGCACCGGTCATGTTTGTTAGTGAGGGCTTTATATGTTTACGCAACTAGTCGAGCGCTGTTAAGCCCAGTAAGCTAAATGTTCTTGTATGTATTATTTAATCGTTGAGCAGTGGTATATATTTCTTTCTTGGTTTATTCTTCTTTTTACCTGGCACGATATTTAACCGCGTTATAAGTGCTTGCGTTATCGTGCACCTCCTTCTCGCTTCGTCCGTCGGCTTGTTTTGCAGCTTCTTTAATAGGGTGCGCAGCGCTCGACTCCAAGTGTCTTCCGATATCCGCGCTTACTTTCTCGCACTCTCTCGGACCAGTAGTTACTAATTCTATAACGCTTACCGCCGTGGGAGGATAGAGGTAGCCAGCTTCCTGTAACGTCTCACAGCCATGCTACAGGGAAAGATAGACGTCTGTTGCGGGCCTGTCAAATATTCCCGCAAAAGCGCGCCAGAAACCAAGGTAGAAGGGTTGTGGAAAACGAGGTTCAATTCCTCCCCACAACACAGCGTTCAGCCACTCCGAGAAGCGGCCCAACTGCGCACCTTTTGACAATGGTTTATTTGCAAACTACCACCTCTCCGTGGTGACTGTTTTCCCTAACTTTATAACCCATAGCATTGGCGGGGTTCGCCCTTTGTTGGTCGTATAAGAGCCTTTGGAGGACCGCCTGTCCTTCTTTCCTCATCGCCTTGCTTGGGCGTCGGTTAGGTCACGTGATCGTGTTTGCGTCATTAGCCAGCCAGCGTTCGCGTCTAAGTCGTTAGCGCGCGTCTATCGTAACCCCTCTCGTATGCGTACGTTCCGAAGGCTCAGTATCTAGCCGAATACGTGCGGATAGGATCGTTCTCACTTTCGCTCAATTTTCGTCTCACCGGCTAAACTAACGTCATCCGGTCAGTGCAACTCCGTTCGATTGGCCAGTGTTACAAGCCGTTACCATATGCTTGCCCTAACCGTGCAAGTGACAATCTTATCAGGCATCTACGCAATCATATCAAGAGGCGTCCCCTCAATTTATAACAACATCCCGGAATAATTACTTTCCCTGACTTCGAATAATTATAAAATGTACCCGGCTGCATGTAACATCTTACGGCAATAACGTGGAAGGCAAAGTAGCTACCCGGCTAATAACATATGCTGGCCGTGAGACGAAAAGATTTTGCCAGCTTTATTAAATATCTCGTAACATTGCTGCCATATGGTTTGCGGCATCCAGTTTCGGATTTGCCTGTCACTGTGGCCAGGCACAGGATGCCTGCACCTACAAACAGACCATAGTAGGCTTGCGCTGCACCGCCCACAGCTCCAACCACACACCCATATCCAGTGTAAACCAAAAGGAATAAGACCGTGAGGCATGTGGTTGGGGGCCACGTTCCATCGAAGGAGCCTGCCTACGCTCCTTCGCAGTGAAACACAAACACGCTCTAGTTGGGGAACCAAGCGCACGGACAAGGCGGTGGCTAAACCGTAGTCCGCTCCACAATGAGTGCATAGAACCACTGTTTGATCCTAACTTGTCTACGAGAACCGTGCACCCCTTCCCTCCATTCACGACCAACTGCCTCCTAGAGCCAGTATGGATGAGGTAGTGGGAAATAGACAGGTAGGTACCTTGGCAACCTGCACATCATGCGCAACCATACAGGGGATATCAAGCAAAAGCCAAACACTTGAGAGAATGATAACAAAAAAATAAATCGAGTAATGCGTAAGAAAACATGACAAAATTTTAAATTAACGAGCATATGAAATAGGCTGTTTGCAATGTATCCAGTACAGTATAGCAAACTGGCTATCCGCACAAGCTGGACGCCAGTAATTAATCGATCTTGCCGGTTCCACTTAAGATGTCACAGCCATGCAGCCGTAGGCTGTAGAGCTAACTGGCTACTCAGATAAGCTGGCTGTATGCAAATGAATGCGGTTGCCGGCGCCACTTAATTGTCACGGCAATTATGCCACATAAACAGAACAAACTGCATGAGAACATAAGCTGGCTGCAAATAAGTAAAAGATGTTCACGGCTACATAGAGGGTGTTAGAGCACTGCTGCCGTGATTAATAAAGCTAATTGCTTACTCACCTACGTAGGCTGCAAAAATAAAAGATACTGGAGGCTCCAGTTAACGTTTCACCACAATACAGTCACCATGTAATACCACGATAACAGTTGATCTGCCACGGTGGAAGTGTTGCTCATGCCCATGCACAAAGCTCACTCTGCTGTTGAGGACCCGATTAGCTCGTAGGATCAGCACATTGGAGCATGGAGGTGTGCAATATGCTCAGATTAGGCCATAAGTTTTGAAACAAATGCTGAACGTGCTTGTTGAAACGTGCCTTGATGGCCTTTCATAGGGGCTTTAGCGAAAGATGCCATAGAAAGCCACATGTAACCAAGGAGATGAAAACTTAGTGAAGTGTGCATGCACAAGTTGGGACAAAAATGATTAAACCTTACCTGTTTTGCCCCATACGCAGTGCCAATCATGTGTAGCGGCCGGCTTTTCATCAGACGGTATAGGCGAACTGCACTAGGTGTGCGGTTTTTAAGTCAAACAAGTCGGCATTAAATAATTAAATTAATTAATTAATGGTATATTCTCGGTATAACGAGGCACGCCTGTGAAAGCGCCATGCAGTATGGGCACAAGCATAGCTTCCTTGGAATCGTAAAGCATTTCGTTTTAATGAAAGATAAAACAGAAAAATGTAGCCCCTAAGAGTGACCATTTTGTCAGGTACTAGTCAGACTACACAACGTGATGGAGCCGGGGCGCGTATAAACCATTCATAAATGTTGTGACAAAATACAGGTTAAGCTGATTTCGCCACGTAATCATCCATACGCACAGGAGCCCAAACAAGGTTTTGTTGCAATCAATGAGCGTTAAGAAATCGGAATGTTCTGTGTTCCATTATACATATTTCATAGTAAAATCAGCTGCACAGGTTATATGTAGAAGTGAGGACTGTGTCAGTGTGAAATGTTCAGCTACAACTTTATTCACTTGCTACCCATATCCGCCACATTGCAGTATTGTTAAGTGGACATTTGTGATCTTATTTAGGGAGAACGGTTGCCAGGCAAAAACCGACCACGTCCTGGAACACTGCCGTAGCTACTTTTAAACAGTAGCGCTAGCCGGCTATACATCGTACCGACCGATTTTGCACTCTATTATTCGCAGTCGGCTGGCAGCCAAAATTCTTCCTTGGTTGACTGTTTCGCTTGGTTGCGTACAGGCAGTAGTCGTTGAAACCGGTCAATGATGCGACAGAGTCGCAGAGTCGAATGATAAAGGGTGCAGGTGAGTAAACTTTGTTAATAGAGGCTGGCTTTTTCCGTTACACACTTGTCTGGTTGTCAAACCGTGTCCAGCTATCCAGGCAGGACGTGTCATGGGGATGGAGTGTGTTGTTGTTGCTTGCAGCCAAATACGTCCATAACAGGTGAAAGTGCCACTGCGTTGTTCAGTACGGGGTCGTTACGGGTTTCTAACTCTGCAAATGGAATCGGAATTCTTTCAAATGTAAGTGAGTGTAATTACCTCCATCGTCAAATGAAAACTCAATGAAAGGCCATTTGTAAGCCATTTATACGAGAGTAAAACTGTCCTTGGAATGACATCGGAAATGCTCTAGGTGAACAGAGAATCGGTAAGTTCTTTTGGAAGTGTATGGCACCGAAATCAATTTTTTGAATGCCGGTGGGAATGAGCAAAGCTAACCGAAGTAAGCACACCAGCATTGTTTTTCTTTCGTTGTGGAAAGGGAATCCATGTAGGTATTCCAGGTGCGTGAATCGTGATACTGCGAGTACAAGGAGAGGTAAACCCATCTGTTTAGACCCCGTGAGAGTGGCGTCTCCGGAACGGCGGAACGTGCTCCAATTGGAAAGATGAGTAGGTTCTTTATATCCCAGAGAAAGGATCAATTGTTTAAGCCAGGTGGCTGTTAAGAATGCGGCGGCCAGTCCCAGTAGATAACCTGCCTTGTTTTGTCCGATGTAACTGGAAATCTCAGGATAAAACAGGCAACGGAGAAGAGGCATCCAAACTGACAGGCAGCAATGAATCAAAGAACACTACCGAAAGGCTGGTGGCGCTCAACTGTGTCTATGATGTAGTAAACCTATGTAATTTTGCTTAGTATACATGATTTGCAAGCGCGTTCTATGCATCACGTCGCTGGTGTGGCTCAGACTACAACTATTACGTAGAAGGTTCTGCACACGCAGGATCAAGGGACCGATATAACAAAGCCTGTTTACAGAATTGAGCAAATAATACGGCTGTTGGAGAGGAACAGATAAGCTGATGATGACAACAGTCCGAATGCGTGAGACACCTTAAGTGAACCCAAGGCGAACTAGGTTGAGAGCGAATGCGGGAGTAACAGTGCGTAAGGCAACGTTCTAAGAGGAAAAGGAAATTCAAGACTCAGCAAGGAGCGGGTAAATGCAGACGGCAGTGCGAAGGGTAATCAGCGAGAGTAATTACGCTACAGCGCTCATGATTCCACAGTGCAAAAGCCGTCAGAATCTAGCGAGAAGAGTCACAGGGAGTCAAAACTGTTGTGTGTTGGGGGTCGCTATCCCATGCACGGTCACACTAATAGACAAATGCGAACATAAGGCAAAGAGCAGGCATATAAAGAGAGGTAAGGTGAGCATACTAATGGAAGTAATAGTCAAGAAACACTTAGCAATGGTCCGTATGCCGCCAGTACTTAGGAGCGAGGTAGGAGCAGAGGGGACCATACGCAGGAAGATAACTTGGTCCGGCTCCATGATTGTAAGCCGTGTGAATAAAAATGGAGCGCAATAAGAGACATTGCCATGGATAAGTGGAAAATAAAAGCAGCAAGGGTGAGAACGCAAGTGGACCAGAGCGAAGTCGCTGTCAAACCATGGTCGGAAATGGCACGAACACCTGCGAGTAATAGAAGCGCATAATTCCGTTCAGATAAGAATAGATTAGTCGGCGCACTAAGATTAGGTCGTACAATTGTGCTGGGAACAACTGTGGAGAGGGTCAGTAGAAATAGACAGGTTAACTATCAAGGTGGCTCTATTTTAGCGGGTGATGAGGTCCGGCAAGCCTTTAGAAGTGAGGTAACCCAATCAGCCGACACTTGCTTAATCGATGCATTGAGGTTGAGTTGTACAGATAAAATAGAAAGAAAACAGAGTGTACCAGCAGTAAAGAGAAGGAAAGAGAGGGAAGAGGCTATTTTGACATTAGATGAGCAGGTTCAGCAGATTCTTGAGGTGATAAAAGCAGCATTGAGACTGCGGTGTCTAAACCGTTAACCTTCCGGTGGACTGGAGGAGGTCACAGAGAAGCAGACTATTTAGATGAAGCTAGGTTTAGTAAGAGCACTGAGTTTTGGCTTCTTGTACGACGAATGGAATCAAAGAGCGCAGCAAAGAGAGGACAGTCTGAACAGAAATGGTTTAGCGCTAAAATGTGGAGAAGCCAACGCTGCTCTCATGGAAAGGAGTATGAATCGTTCAGTCTTCCAAACAATGGCCGGTAGGGTCACAGAGTCTGAGAAAATTCGTTGAGCAGCAACCGATCAGACAATACTGGATTAGTCGGCGCAGTGAGATTGAGTTATACAGCTAAGTTTGGAGGACAAATGGAGTGGGTCAGAAGGTAGACAGGTTAGAGATGGAAGTTTATATATTACTAAACATTGAACAATCCATCAGTCTGTCAACCTGCTGGAGATTTAGCTCTGAGTCTACAGTGCGTAGACCATGTGTATTTCGGTAGTTTGGAAGAAGGCCAAGAAAATCATACTGGTCAAATAAGACTAGGTTAGGGCAGAGCACTGAGAGTTGGTTGTCTGATTGCGGAGG
>CALYDF020002310.1:0-29673 GCA_944474145.2 Dicrocoelium dendriticum | reverse complement strand
AAAATAGACAATGGGGCTGCTAGATTACCAGCTACTGCCTGTAGAGCCTTTGGTCGGATGTTGTCAACTCCGGGATAACTGTGGATACGCATACAGACACTGAGATTGAGACTGTATTTAAGAGCAAGTAGAAAGGTTTCTGTACAACTCTATCGAATTACGAAAAATCAAAATTTACTTATGAATTATCAGCAGTTGTGTCTGGTCCGTTAATCGTTTATCCGTGTTCGGTTAGAAATTTGTACTAGCGTCATTATTTCCGGACATACAATGTCTTCTTTTGGCACAGTATGTGCATCGTTTCACAAAAGCACAGGTTTCCAAAGAGTAGAGTAACATGATCACTACGACCTAGTGTTGTGATTGTAACTATCCCGCTAACCATGAGTTCTTCGGTAGTGAGCACAAGATCCAGTATCGACGGCTTCTTAGCAGTTCGAAATCTGGTGGGAGAGGTTACGTGTTTGTAAAGAGGGTGGCTAGCAATAAGCTCTTGCAAGCAGGCTTTAAACGGCGTACCGTCGGTTGCCGGCGTTTCTATGTCTTGCACCTTAAAGTCTCCCGCGATAGGAATGTAGGTGTAGGACTTGTTCAAAGCAAACTGGAAAACGTGGTTCAGTTTGGAGTCCATTTCCGAAGTTGAGTTTGGTGGGCGATAAATCACGGCTAGTAGGCATGTGTCCTTGTTTCGCAACCATGGGCGGCTTCAAAGCAAATCGGGAGCTCGGATTTCCGGGTGGTCGATAACTTCACATCGGAGATTTGTATTATAATAAAGAATCACACCCACCTTCCGGTTCTATCTGTCCGAAGCAGTGACATACCGGGTAAATTGATCTCAGAATCGGTTATCTCAGGGTTTAACCATGTCTCTGTAATCATGACGAGGTCCCGCGGTTGTGAGGCATGGAGTTCTCTAAGTTCTGCCAACTTGCTTAGAAGGCCTTGGGCGTTTGTATACATGCAAGATAGGGCTTTTGTTGTTAGGAGTTCATTGACAGATGTCAAGTTTGTGTTCGCTTTTAAGCCGGCCGTTAGGTGGCCGGCGATTAATCGTTTTTTGGTTTATGTATTTCAGTCGTGTTGCATGAAATTATTGAGCGTTCCTGAACAGAAGTTTCACTGGTGCTTTGCTCAATCTTCCTGTGTGCCGTGGGCGCAGTTGTGTCGGTCTCTCCGCAGGACTGTGCAGATAAGGAATTTGCTGCGTTTGCAAGTTCCGTTGAATTGCTTCCGACTTTTGGTCGTTCGCCTGCTGCTTTTAGCCGGATATCTGTTGTCAGCCTAGCTCGAAACTTTAACCAGCTATCCAACAGAACTTGCGTCATTCCCTCGGAGTGTAGTATTACTTTCATTAGCCTTGGACCGCAGCCCTTGTAGTTAGGTGATGACGGAACTCTTGTCAGGGATTTGGCAATAACATTTTCAACAGAGAGTGCTTCAAGCATGTAGCACCACTGCTCACGGTCATGTGCTTTTGCATCGTGATCAGAAGAATGCAGAAGCTCAGGAACACCATGAACAAATAATGTTTTCTTGCTATCTCTATTAGCAATGCAGCGTTGGTCAACTGCTTCTTTTACGCGATCTTTCCAAGGTAGATCAGGTAATATGCGCACTCCGCTCGGTGAGTTGCGAAGACGAACGGCTGAGAGCAGGACAGCCTCTGTCTCATCTGCTGAGTTTAGTGTTACTCGAAGAATTCGAGGTTCACCAGAGTGCACTGAGGTCGGGTGACGCTCTACGCGTTGCAGCATTGCAGGCTCAACCCGAATGTTAATTGCCTCGCAGATGGAACTCCACTGGTTGCGATCGTCTTGCAACTTGCCTTTTATTGTTCCAGATTTGGATTTGGGAACATTGGTGCACACGAGAGTTTACGCAGCGTGGTTTTGTCTAACGAGTGTTAGCTTTATAGCTTTTGCCGCAATGCGTGTTGTTTAGAATTGACGGTTAAAGCTGCTTTGCGCCACTCGTTTTCGGTACTGAAGATAGACATATGTGTGTCCCTCCCGGTGTGTTTGTCGAGGCAATCGATGCGTACTTTACCTGCTTGTTATCTGCACCGGATTTCCTACGGCTCTGAGCTGTCGGTGTTATGGATGAATCTCCAAGTGAAGCCTCTATGGTTGGAGAAGTGGAAGCAGGCATGTTTGAGGCTTGTCCACTTATGGGAGTGAGGTGACCCAGTGGATTTAGAGTCACAGACGCTGCAGTTCGGTTGGAGCGTCTTGCTCTTCTCTTCGGTTTCGACTCAGAGCTTACTTTGGCCGGGTGAGATATTATCGTGGCCGTATTTACCTCCGGGGGAGGGATCTTAGTATTTACAAATTGCGCAATTATTTCAGTCATCCCATTGCACTTTTTCATGAGCAAAGATAAGCAGTTGACTACTGGAATGTCTTGACATGTGGGGCAAAACCAAATTGTGTCAGCAACTTAGTTTGTCTGTCTCGCTTCTCGGACGGATTTGCCTACACATTGCGGACAGTATGATCTAATGCAGCTAGAACAGGTAATACTGATCTTAAGCACTTTACTGCAGTTGCCTGCACAACATAGGCGACGTTGAACCATCGTAATTCTAATTGTCCTCTTATTGTTTACAGCAAAGCTTATGTTGTCGCTTACCTTTATGAGTGTACTTTGCGCTAGGGGTGACGCACGAATAGGTCGGAACACGCACACGAATGGAGAGTTGTCCAGCCGCACCAAATTCAGGCGGAGGGGCAGATGGAGTTCGTAACAAGCGGACTGTCGGATTCAGCGATCAATCGACTCGCAGTGGTACACATACACCCACACAAAGCGGCAGCGTGTGTTAATCAGCCTGCCTTAAGCGACGATGCAGGTAGAGCGCTGATAAGCGTCCCTAGAGCTGCTCAGTTGACGAGCGGAGCAAAAAGGCTGTAAGTTTGTTATGCTTCAACATACAGGGATGGTTGCCGCGTAGTTGGGGAGTCCACGACTTCTTCTTCCGAATGAGACCCAAATCGTTTTCGAAAGACCGGTTTGATATAGTTACACAAGTGGAATTCGGCGAGGAATATGCCGAAAACTGGGAACTGGAGCAGGGTGTAATCCACACAGGTTAGATCCAGGTGGACCTAGACGTTGTAACATGTGTATCAGACCATGTACGGATGTACAGATTACCCAACCAGGAAAATGGCGCCAAGCTGCACAACCATTTGTATCGATGATTGCAGAAGAACATCAGCTCGAACGCAAGAAGTTTGAGCGCCGGAAACCGAAAGTACTTTCTCACGCGCAAGTGCTGGCATCCAAATGAATAAAGGTCGATTCCAGGAAACAATAAGGTGGCGCAGAAGATGCCTTAATCTTAGGACATCAAGGCTGTTAGTCGTTTAAATGACATAGTAATTTATTTGAGCCAGTTCTTTCCGAGATTTAAGGAAAGCATGACGCCTATCCGGAGGCTGATTCACAATGGTGTAAATGGGGGTTGGAACTAGCTGCAGGAGTTAGCATTTACAAACGTCGACTCTGATTAACTGTGCTGCAATATTTGGTTACTATTATCCAGCTCTACCTTTGGAGGTGCAGTGCTAATCAACCAAAGTGGCGTAGGTGCCGTTCTCCTGCAGGATAGAAAAACCTTGGTTTCCGCAGTCGGGATCTCACAGTGGCGAAACAGCGCTATGCACAGATAGAAAAGAGATGCACGTTGTCGTCTATGCAATGGAGCGATTCAAGGCTTGCCCCTTTGGAAGGAACATTACAGTGTATCCTGACAATAAACTGTCCATGTCAATAGATAATAAACCGTTACTCAGTGTCCCACGACAACTGCAACGGGTGCTTATCGGGCTCCAAAAGTACGACATGGATCTAATGTACACTCCGGTATTGTACTGCTGCTTTGCTGCCATCTGAGACTGCGATTTTCTGTCTGCTGAATCAGGCGGCCAGCCAACGGAAAGAATATAAAAGGTCAGCACTCGGTAGACAGAGAGAGTTTTTACAGGATAGTTCAACTCTATTTATTGGTAAACGTAACAAGCTAATTTTGGAAGCCATGGTCACTCACTTCGGCGTCTGCTTTTCAGCCAGTGTGAGTAAATTCCGTTCCACGGGTTTACTAAATTGACGGATTAGTTCGATTACTTTGACGCAGGTAGTAGTTGCTGGCTGTTCAATTCGCAGTCGATGCCCGAATTCGGTGGAAAGGCCAAAGGTCATCCCACTTCTGTGCTTATGACAATTGTATGTAGCCGACAGCAATGACAGAGCATGTCTGTCGGATATTTTTATACTGAACAACTACAATGCTTTTCTTTTCTGCTCGGCACATGTTTTCCGAACGAGTTCCGGAGCTTTCGTTCAAATACAATTTCGGCAGTGGCTCTTCCATCTGGGGCGTTTGGGTTTGGCCCATTGCGGTGCATCCACAGGAAAGACTGATTCCCTTCCTTTGCGACCTTGTATTGTCCCGCGTTACAAAGCACATGTTTGAATGCATCCTCTAACCATTCCTTTAATAAAGATTGGTCAGGCTGTCATTTTTGCTGAGCATGTTTTACATAATAAACCCATTGTCCCTGTAGGACCGAGTTTTGCGATAATATATATCACTAGAAGCAAATCATATCCATAGAAGGTTCCAGCTGTTAACGCAACTGCTGCATACAGAATCAGACGTAAAAGCTCAACGGAGATCAGGATAAATTAGATCATACTGAGATTACGATTAAAATCGCAAATGTCCTTATAAATATGACAGCAGTTTTCATTTCCTTATTTTTATCTAACTTGATAACTGGAAACCTCATGTGGACGAAGAAACAGCATGGGGTTAGCCAATTGTTTAAAGCAAGCCTTCCAATGTTTTAATAAACATCAATGCGACACATAAGTTTGGCAATAAACAAGCAAAGAAATTTCTATTTATTGAGTCCAAGCGGATAGGTGCAAGAATAACTCGTTTAACTTAATGTCGGTACATCGATATTAATCCGTTACATTTCAGGGTTTACTTGTATCTACTTTATTACACAGGTACCCATGGGTTTTGGAATGGCCACAAATGTTCGTGTTGGCCAGTACCTTGGTGCCGGTTTTGCCGTAGGTCCAAAATCGGTTCTATCCGTCGCATTGATAATGGCTTGTAAGTCAACCAGTTTACTCAACTAACATGTTTCAGGGTTCCTAACCTCGATGGTCGCAATGGGCGTGATCTTACTGAGATGGCAAATACCAAATGCTTTCACCTCAGACAGGTTATGTTTCAACCCTTTTGTTAAATGTTTTGATACATGTGGTTACTTTAACATTTACCACACAAGCTGCAACCACACCATATAATCAGTTGTTTATTTGTTATAGTGAAGTTTCCAAATTGGTCGCTCATCTGCTTCCCATCATCGCCGCCTTCCAAATTTTTGATGGAACATCGGTGCGTTGCTTTTTCTCCTCAGTTGTAGTAATGTCACTAATTTCTGCATTGACCTTCATTGGCTAGTTTGTAGAGAACCCAATATTGGTAATGAAATTCCCCGTTATCAATCTGATAGCTAAATGGTTTCTTATGTGGGTTCTTCAAATTATCGGCCATTAGTTTTTCATACCCAAATGCTCAATGCTGAGTAATCGCAGTCAAACTTGATGGCGAAATCTTGAGGATTTCATGAATGAGCCAAGGTATGTAATGCCAAGACTGGTGACCTCGTGCCACGGAATATGTAAAGTAAAAAATTTAACACTGCATCCTTTTGTCATGGCTTCCGAAAGGCAATCTTTACATCTTTTTATAGTCAATTGTTGTTAATATTGATGAAATCTTGGAGTCCAGCAAATAATGGAATCGCAGTTGCCGAAATAGCACTTGAACTTCCTGTGACAATTGCAGTTTAGAGCGACACCAAAGTACTTAATCGGATTTGGAGTGCCAATACAAAGCACTGACTACTGCAATTATTCAAGTGATCTTGCCTTGCATAATTATTCCTTGACATCTGCTTCCATATGGTTCTGATCTATTCTGTATTTATGTAGACAAGTAGGAGGTTTTCCGTACGTAGCATAAAATAAGTGCATGTTACAATTCTGAATATGTATGCCAGAAAAACTATTCATTTAAATTTCCGACAACGACAACTGTGGTATAAACTAGCTAAATTAGTGAAATTAAGGCAACTCTTCTTACATGGATAGGCAAGGCTCTAGCTATAAGGATGCATTATTCGGGCAGCCGCAACTGGTTTGTTCGTTACTGTGAGAAATAAATTAGTTTTAAATGTTGTGAATACCGTTTTTCACTGAGGTAATAGATGATGTTTTACGTTTTTCCTAAGTTGTATAGAAGGGAAAATCTGCAGGGCAGCAGAAACCGAATGTTATACCATGCTTGTTTACCTTTGACCTACTCAGAGTGTATGCAGTGGAGCGATTCGTGGAGCAGGTTTACAATATATTGGTGCGATCACGTGCTTTTGCAGCCAGTATATGTTGGGAGCATCGATCGCGCTGCTGCTTGTATTCCTTACTGGATACAATTTAGAAGGTATGTTAAGTCGCTGATATCATCCTTAACTCCCTTTCTGGATATACCTAGAACTTTAATACGTCTGTTGGAATACAGACTCTAATATGTTATTAGTTGGCTTTACGTTATACACGTTCTCCGAGCTGGAGTAAACCAAATATAGCGATGTGTACCAGTATGTTCCTCACAGTGTGGGTGAAAACCCTTTCTCTCATAAACAGTGCATACTTGGCGTGAAGTGCGTTCATGATAAATTTTCACTCAACTTCAATTTTTTTTAACGAAGTATCGATCGCTTGCAATCTTCTTCAGTCATGCGGTCGCATTATATGGGGCCATGTACTTAGAATTGATCTGTTAGCACATTTCTCATTACACTCATGTCTGCTAACTCTTATTCGATCCAACATCACTTACGTTATTTTGGACATATCAGCTTTCGGACTAACTAGGTGCGGATCAACATGCAAAAAGTTTTGTCTCCCCAATAGCAACAATTGTGGTCGCACACGCAGAATATATCCGAGATATGTACGATGTGCTATCAATTGCAGCTGTTGACTACTAAGTGAGGTAGCTATCGGACAATTTTGTTCTTAAACCTCAGTATCTTTTCTACATCACATAGCGAATTCTTAGCGAACTATCCAGACACATAACATGCCACGTAGGCCATTTGATTGCGCGCAAATTTCTAAGAACGTACCAACCTTGAACACACGGTGATTTTAGGGAGAAGGGAACATATAGGCAGAAACACCCGTCCAACAACTGTCCTGTAAGGTATATATATGCCTGACATGCAACGCATTATGTTCTTTCGAACAAGTAAAAGCCAAAAGATAAAGGAATTTTGTGGTTTTAGTCCACTTCAGAAAAAGTATGAAGAGAAATCCTGTGTTCCAATTGTCTCTACAAATTTCATTCATGTCTCACAATAGCCTACTAATTTGTACATTAAAGAGAGACAAATAGCTTCGTCTAACATATTCTCCGTCAAACCCAGTCTGGATTTTTAAGGATAGTGATGCATTATGCTCGGGAACTCCTTGCCCTCGCTCTGCCTGTTGTAGCAGATCCCATAAATTACACTTATACGTTTATATCTCCCACAAGCCAGTTAGATGTCAATGTCATCATTTACCCTTCGTAGACAAGGAGTGCTCTTGAGGGAACGTGCCTACTAATAACGCATTTGTGAACCCTTGGTTGTCTCGTTGTATTTCAGCGGCAGTTGGTCGCATACCAATGAATCTATACGCACTCTTCTTGCTTTAACAAGGTTCCCCTAATAATACCATTTCCTTGGGTACACAACAGTGCATCCTACATTTACCTGAAGGCTAATTTATAAGCAATGTCTCGCTGATATCACAGTTTCGTACTTTCAACCGTGGGAACTATTGTTTTGGCTCATGCAAACGAGCTTTTCTAAAGCGTTGGATTGAACTCTCATTTATTCAATTCCAACATTGTTTGGAAAAACTATAGGTTAACTTACGCTTCTTGGCAGCGAACCTCTCATGGTCTTTTGGCAACTTTACCACAGGGAGATTCATATGCTAAAGCGGCTGTATCAAACCATTGTGAGACGGGCCTCTCGAGCACGCTGACGCATTCGACCAGTACGCCAGAAAGGACGGTTTGCAACCACACAAGTGCGAATTGGACGGTATGACGTCGGCGTCAACGTCAGGTACACCAGAACGGCTGCCAAATATCAAGGTTGAGTCACCCGAATGGTCGTTCCATTCGCTCAAAGCGTGCAAATGATAGTATGCCTCACGCAAAAGGCATGTGTAGAT
This sequence comes from Dicrocoelium dendriticum, assembly GCA_944474145.2. Lineage (NCBI taxonomy): Eukaryota > Metazoa > Platyhelminthes > Trematoda > Plagiorchiida > Dicrocoeliidae > Dicrocoelium > Dicrocoelium dendriticum. Next base: position 21,363 of record CALYDF020002310.1, on the reverse strand, counting down.
CGCGTGGCACAGTTGTCAAAGAGCGTACTCCGTGTCGCAACTGATGCAAGCTTTTCCACGTGCAATGCGGCGGAGTGAAAGCTAGGCAGGCTAAGCTATTAAAGAAGCCAGGTTCTCTCTGGTTCCGCTTGAAATGCACCGCTAATCAGCTGATAAAAATCGTGCTCCTATTTTCTCAGAAATACAAGCAGCTATTTGCCAATTTTAAGAACATGGTGGTAACAAAGGCAACACAGCTGAGCTAAGCACAGCAGACTGTGCAACCCAGAACTCTCCAGACCGTGCTGCCCCAATCCAAAGGAGGACAACTCGTAACACCATAAAAAAGGAAATCAATAGCTCGGAAACTCAATCACTGTTCAACTACCAGGTGACTCAGATGCTAATACCTCCGTCCTCATTTCGATCGAATCAACTGCACGCAAGACTTTTACAAATTTGTGACTAAGTGAATAGCAATATGAAAGCTGTTCCTAGTGAAAGTTGGGTTACAGTTGCTTCCAAGAATGGCTGACGTTTGAAATTGGCAACACCCTTACGGGACCTTAAACTGAAACCAAAGCTGGTTTCTGCTGGTGGCAGCACTAACGGTTTCCTGGGGTACATCTCCGCGTAATTAATTAACTACCCGATACATGTCGAAATATGCGACGCAACAGCAACATGTATTGCGCTCACTGTGCTCCAATATTCTAGAATCAAACTCAACTTCAATTAGAGACAGGTAGTTAGACGCCCAGAAGCATTGGAGCGGCATTAGTAACCTAAATGTAGCTGTGTTGAAAACCGTACATATTATGCAAATCATGTGGCATCTAACTGCTAAGCATTATGGAAGCAAAGAATTCTGCTCGTTCTGCTGAACACTATCACTGAAGTAGACTCAGTTCTGCTGTCGGCAGGTCGACTCAGAAGTGTACACATGTCCATGCAGAATACCATGGAGCGAGCGTAGTCGATTTAGTCGCAGCTTAGAAGACCAATAGAGAGAAGTTTAAACTCAAGCCACTGATGTCGAAGGTGTTCCTAGAACTGAAGCATACGATGAGCATGAATCAACAGCTCAAGAATGGAAATTATCGTGTTAAATTCCTAATTGGCTCTCCTTGGATGATGTGCTAGCGAAAGCGGTGTCACGTATGCGCATCTCACCCAACTACAACTTATTGGGCCCGAAAATGTAGGAAGTTGTCTGAAAATGCAAACAAAAGCTAGCACAGCCACAGAAAATGGTGCATGTTTCATTGCAGGATGCCATCAGAACTTTAGCTAAACCTAGCGAGTGACATGCGATCCCTAGATTATATATTACACGAGGCAAACGTGTTGGGTATTATAATAGGATAGCACACCGGTAGCGTGTCTGATGAATCCATACAACCTGTTGAGGAGCTACGCGACCAGGCAATGCACGCTGCGCGTGGTTGAATAGATATGGAATTAACTATGCAGTCAGTCAACAAATACTCATCCATAAAACTGGTAGGCAAAACCACATATGAATTGCGCTAAAGGAAATCTTAGAACCTTGTATGTATTTATACTAATGTCCAAGAGATCCTCAGTAAACTTACCTAACTTCGGGTACATCACGTCGCAAATGCTTTAGGCATAACTTCCAGTACCCAAACCTACTTACACTAGGAAATTATTAATGCTGATTTAAGGGCAGCAGGAATATCACACAGCCGAAACGACCGCCGCAGCAAGTGAGGTGCAGTTCTTACCAACAATCACACTCACCTACAAGGTGCAAAATTTAAGGATCCGGAAACCTATGTTACGGATTCTCGGGTAATCTCTCCGGCTAAGACACGACGCGTGTCTCGGAGCTGTTGTTTAACGCCCCTCTTCCAAGCTCAACGGAAATGGATTCTCCCATAATATTTGCACTGAACAGGGTAACGTGCCACAGGTACAGCCACAATTTCGTCGCCAGTGACTTCAATGTGCGGGATCTGGAGGAATTAGCATCGCCAAATGAACAATTCAAAGCAGATTGGCATAAAATGTTCGCTAATATTCTCTTGTACAACTATGTCACATCCCCACCAGATTCAACACAGCAAAGTAGCTGTCTATATTGGACATTGTGCTCACAAATGAGGAGTTCATGACTGACAATCTTTAGATGGAGAGTAAAGTAATCTTTAAAGACCATTTGGTAATAACGTTATTTATGTTTCTTATACAGTGTATAAAGCTAAACACACGGAACTAATGCGAAGAACCACATGCTACCACGTTACGAAAGTACGCCTGGATGCATGCACTGGGGTTTATCAACAAACGGCCCATTGTTAACGTTTGGACGGAGTTTGTTGAATGACGGATTGACATGATCAACAGAGCACCAGAGAAAAGCCCCTATGTTCCACACAAGTGCATTCAATTCTAGGAAGCAGGAGTCAAAAATCCATGGCGATAATTTATTCAGCATGGCGTGCATACATGCTAACCGCGAGACTTAGAGCATTTTCTTAACACATGGCCACGATTGGACCGCATTTATCTGTGAGGACAAAGTACCTTATCCACGGTGTCTAGCTAAAACGGTTCCGATAAACAGCAACCTGTAAAGACATGTCAACTGTCTTCATGGTACAAAGAATTGCATCCCTCCACTTCTTACAACAGACGGTAGCGTAGAAAGCGCCGACGATGCAGCCGAAGTCTGCAGCTACAAACGCCTTATTGTCTAATTCACAACCTCTCCCTGACACACACTGTAAATCACGTTATCCTAACCAAGGATATAGCAAGTATTTGTGATAAGAATGCTAATGGCCTTTGGCGATCACAGCTCACTTGAAACCGACTACATCTGCCCAAAACCACTGAACGATGGGGCGAAATTGCTAGCTGAGATCCTGTCAGAATCTAGCAAAAATGCTTCGATTAATAGCATGTGCCAATTAACCTAACACCTGCGCTAATTTCCATAATTTTAAAGGTGGTGACCGTTAATATCTTGCAAATTTCTCCCAGTGAACCATCTCACGGTTCTTGCGAAAGTGACGAAAGCGGTCGTCGCTGAGGTTCTAATAAAATACCTTGAAAATGCCAAACAATGCCAGTGGGGCAGCATGGCTTCCGTCAATCTCGGTGATGTACCACCAGCCTGCTAACAGCACGAAGCATTTTGACGAAAGTGGCTGATGAGGGCCGGGGTCGACGTCAATTATCTAAACTTTTCCAAAGCTCTTGAAGGCTTGTATTGCCGCATCGAACTTCAGAGGCTACCATGCTTCTGTTCTTGGTTGGAATTTGAAACATCTTTCACCAAAGGAAATATCATGTGCGTTTTACCTGATTAGCCTTCAACAGGGTTAAGTTTGAATGTGGCGTTCCACCAGGCTCGGTGTTGGGACGCGCCTACTGCTGGCACTTACCAAAGTTCTAACTAGATTTGTCTCCTGCTATTGCTTAGTTTCCGTCGATGCTGTTAGGGTGTGGCGAACGGATAATAACAAGGAAAGCACGATTTGCTCCAACATGAACTAGACTAAGATCAGCAATGCTGAAGAAGGACCTGACCGTTATTCAACACAGCTAATGTGATCCACCGGCTTTATCAGCAAGCGCGCGTGCACAAACTAAGTGACCACACATTATATACTCATCCCAGGATCGTAACTTACGTTTACTGGTTAAGGACGATTTCAATGCTTACAACAAGCATAGAACCTGTCGAGAGCCGATAGTAAACATTTTAACCTTTTTTGGAATATCTTTTGTTCATTTTCGATTCTCAGTCTACACATAAAGACTTAACGCCAGTGTGCGACCTCACGTGGAATACGCCAAAAAGCATAGCAGACGTGGCAAGAACAGGAGTTCCTTGCTCTTAAGACTTCTCTACTAAGGGCAAGTAGGATTGATAGGGTCATCCTGAAGCTGCCCTATCAGATTAGGTGGAAGTTAATACGAATAAACAAGAGTCGATAGCGGCGAATGCGAAGGGACTCCAAAAAGCTTTATCAGATGCTGAAGAACCCAAACAACCTTTGTCGTCTGCTGCTGGTACCGAAACACAATCCAAACCTAAGTAGTCATCCACTGGGACTGACACTAGTGTATAGCCGACAGGAATGCCGAAGAAAATGTTTTATATTCGAGTGTGTATACCGTGGAGCGCTTTCCCAAATTACGTCGTATCTGTCCCACAGCTAACAATAATTAGACAGCTACTTAACAAATTGTTATCGCATTAGCATTTTATATTATATGTTGGGTTAGCCAGGGGCTACAAAATGCAAACAAACAGGATGCTTCCGAAATGTATACTAAAGTATTTATAGACATATAAATTTATCACGCGAACATCACTGCTTTCTACACAATCATATGGTCACTCCAAGCAAACACATTTCACATTATTAAAAGTTTATTCTCTTACTAGGTTTCATCTAACGGGATTTGCTAAGCATGGCAGTATTACCTGTGGCACCCCATAGTTCCACTTTTTGAATCAGTGGTCTCTCCGGTAGCGGCAAACAAAAGACACGTCTCTCACCCGGGAGAACCAACGGCCGGGACTACACTCATTTCTAAGCAGCTAATTTTCTAACAACCATACTTTCCGCACGTCCTATCCCATGTCTTTGCATTCACTGCCCTTACATGACCATCTTTTGACGGGACTCAGGTTTCGACTACCAGCAAAGGCCACCTGCAGCGGAAGAGGGCTTCACAAGCAGTGGAAACTAGATATCCAGGCTACGATTTGAGGAATGGTATGTAGCCTTTTCTCCTGCGATTGCAACAGAAGCAGATATTCTCAACCCCAATTTCATCATACAAACCATTTTGCGAGTATATTTATCGCCAACAAGGATCGTATCCACCACATAGAGACCCAGCCAATTAGCGCGATGCGTTGAGCCAACGGTCTACTGTTAATAATACATTGGGCTTCAACTAACGGAGTAACTAACTCATTCTCGCTCAACACCTGTTAAGTGGCGACTGAGTGTTGCACTCCTCTATCCTACTGAACAATGCGTTCCCACAATTCACCTGTATAACTAGCCGCTGGCAGATATTATGCCACTACACGCTGATGCCTAGCACTTTATCATAATAGTCCGCAGTTACGCAACCGTTCCCACAAAATTACCTCCGTTTTCACTATAAACCATTCGGCTACAGTTTCTCTGTGGGTAACGAATCACATCAATGCCATGATAGATGCTTCGGTGTCAACGTTTCACATTGCGCAACAGGTAAGGCTCGTGTTTGTAAGCGGGTAAATAAACATACATACCGTTTCGATTTCTTTTTCTAATGCTTGACAAGAAGCAGTCAAAAGTAATCAATGCCAACAAAGCTGATAAGATAATTTCTCTAATCCACTTAACATGATGGCGCCAACATCTGCTGAAGAGTAATGAAAAACCGTCTTCTGCATGTCTAACAGCGTCCTATCAACCACCTCACCATTGACCATCTCTTTAGGATCTAACACTTGGCACAGTCTCGCCAAAAATGTGAGGCGTCAGAGTTGCATCCACGTAGGTGAGGAAATCTGATTATCAACGCATTGAATGCACGCTTAAGCTGCAGTAGTAGAAGGAACTTAAAAGATTTGTTGTATGACGAATCACCCAATCTTTCTGCTAAAACTAACCTTACTCGAAGTACGGGGCTGTCAATTTAAAGCTCCTTGTATCGCTTTCCTTCTAGGAACAGCTCTCCCATCATTCGTTTCATTAAGCCGTTTTAATTTAGCTCCGTAAACTTCGTTATGTTTCATTCTAATGATGTCGACTTCTGCCCCCATAAGTTCGTTGAGGGCGCTTAACCTAATATGCAGTATATTGTCATTAGTTCGCATATGCGAGTCTTTAGGTACCCTTTGGATCAGAAAAACTTCATGACCGACCATTGTAATTTATTCAAATCAGCTCGTACGCCAATAAGCACGGACAGTGGTATCACGCTTGAGATTGCGAATACCTCATCGGTCGGATGCTTAACCTCTACTTCTTCAGCTTCTGATAGTGGGACGAAGTTAGGCCATCCATTATAAACGCCTAGCCAGAACCCCATTCTTCTGAACTTGTTTTCCAAGCGCATCACTACATAAGTGCACTGGGTGGCAAATTTGCAAAGTTATGTACTGAATTAGCGTGTCCCTACCGCCTGGTTTTTGAAAATGTATAAATGGTCAACAGACGGTTAAGCACTCATGTACTGTACCCTCTAGACATTTTGTTGATGTAGTGCAAAATTCTAGTGGAGTCGGTCCGGAACCAGACTTTCTCAAAATACAGCTGAGTTGTATCACAAATATCCTTAAAAAAGGACTGCTGTTGTCTAGTTCAATTGTGTAACACAGGCAGCGTTTAAATGCGCTATTCTAGAATTTGAATACAACATCGAGCACTGCGTAAAGTTTCCAGCACATGAGCTGTGCCATACCTGATTTCTGGAGCATTACAAAATACAAGCAGTTGTGGTAATTTCTTCGGATCAAGGGAGCGGTAGATGCACGTGCGAAGCCATACAACTCCCAAAGTCCTCACTACAGCTAGACAAGGGTACAATGCACTTTTGTTCCTCGCAATGCTCGGGTCAGCACAACGTAACTTTTCTCAACACAACTTTTGTATGAGTGACTTGGCTGGCTTAATAGCGGGAGCTATCAACCACAACGGATCACATATAGTTGACACAACACACAAGTTGTTTCTTCTCAAATGACTACTTTTTGTCACTCTAAACTGAAACAAAAGAATATTCGCGCTGGCATCTCATCGCAAGCGTTGGGTCCGACAAATGAAGGCAAGCATTTCAGTAATCAGTTTGATTGCTTCAACAACTCTGCATGCGAGACTGCCTTATGGTTGGCGGCATCCGGTTTCGGATTTGCCTGTCACTGTGGACAGCCACATGACGCCTGCGTTTACAGAGGGACCATGAATGGCTTGCGCTGCACCACCCACAGCTCCAACCACACACCCCATATCCAGTGTAAACCCGAAGGAATAAAATCGGGAGACATGCGGATGGGAGCCACGTTTCATCAACGGAGCCGGCCCACACTCCTTCACAGGCAAACACAAGCACGCTGTATTTGGGGAATCAAGTGCACACAAGGCGGTGGCTGGACCGTAGTCCGCTCCACACTGACGATATGGAACTATTCTTCGAGCCTAGCACGACCACAAGGACCGTGCACCCCGTCCCCTCCAGCAACGACCAACTGTCTCCTGGAGCCAGCATGGACGAGGTAGTCACCTTGTCAACATGCCCATCGAGCGCAGTCACACCGGGGATGTCAAACAACAGCCAATCACTCAAAATGCCGATATCGAATAAAGTAAACGCATATGACGACATAATTACACGATAAATGAGCATATAGATGAAATTGATTATAAGTGAATCCCTGATAAATAACAATGTCCGAGTTATTTACAAAATACCGTGCGATACAATTACGCAAGCTTACCACAATGTGCATGAGCGACTTGTGTAAGTTGGGAGAAGATTATCAAGTACGCAAAACAAAACAAATAAAATGCAAGGAATTTTATCAACATTAAAAAGACCTAGTTTAAGTGTAAGTTGGTTTAGTCCATCTGCGGTGAAAAAGCATCATGGATGCTGCATTAGCCTGAGCATGGGGCACTGCCTTATACACCTCCACGTAACTGCATACGCCCTACCACAAAATGAATCCCAGCTAAACCAACATTTCTCTGTTTTGACATATAATAGCTTAGCTCCAGACACGGTGGGAAATGAGATCAAAACTGCTTGCCATAAAAGGTATAAAGGCACCCCGCCGCCATGTACTCTCCGTGTTGTTTTCCACATATGATGGCGATTTGATGCAGGGCCAAATTCGTGCAAATTGGGAATGAAGTTTTGCCCATGAGATGCACTGTCCTCTTGTATTCTGCCGCTTAGGTGCCGATCTCATCATTTTCCCAACAAGGAATACGCAAGGTGCATCTATCAGCTTGTGGCAATTTCACTTGATCCGTGCAGATATGGCCACTATTACAGTTCTGGAGCGCAACGGTACACTGATCAAATTGGAAGTGGTATCCGGCTCTTGAGGCAATTGGTCATTTACGGAAACTGATCTACCTTTCGTGTCATAGTCAAAAACAATTTAGAACTTTTCCTGTTTCTTCGGGTTGATAACGGCATGGTGTGGTAAATGTCACTTAGGAGTGCAGTGGGACTATATCTTATAGTGAGGTACGAGAAAGGCGTTCACTTTCGCGATATTTGTTTTTGCCAAATATCGACCACTTAGCGATGGAATACAAAGTAATCCCCTCTCTAAACAGTTTAGTCTGTGTCAAAATTATTCATAATTTTGTGCGAATTGACCATTCTTGTCACTCGAAGGAATAGGCGTCTCAAAATATCAATCTGCAAGTCATAACAACGTTTTTCCTATCCACAGTGAAGTGTTGTCTTCCACTGAAGATGCGAAGCTACTCAAACCAACATCTTCAATATCATCGTCATAAAAATGCCTCAACTGCTCCTCTAGTTATAGCTCATTCTTCTGCTGGTAATATATGGACTCGGAAAGGGCATATTTCTATCCACCGGTCCTAACGGTACTAATCTGAGAAATGTCTTTACCACGAAGTGCAGATACCCGACCACAGAGCCCCTGCACAATGTGTTAATGTACAACTGGAAAATCAACACCCATCAGTACTCTAATCCAGGAGTCATCCAGATTCTGAACCCGGAAGTCAGACAGCTGTGATCACTGATCTGCTACTTTAATAACGGTATACGGTAGTAGACGCAATGGAAAACGGGTTAAGAAATTAGCTAGCCTCACGGCAGCTGCTTCACTGCCGTCAACGATGTCAATCGAAAACCAGCGACACCGGATTTAAAAGAGCTAAGATCACTCACAGTTTGCATTTTCAACAAAGCATGGGTTCTTTCCACACAGCATCGCAATACATTTTTCTGGATCTAGCTAATGTCAGACCCAGTGTCCAGTAAAATATTACGTTTCAACTGAAGATAAGGAGCCATCGAAGAATACGAGCACAATTCCATGAGAGACTCTTCCGGATTCAGAAAAGATGGCATCGCAACTGACACGCGGTAAAATTCTGGTCCATAATGTATTTGCAGTTAAAAAGCATAACAAACATCACCTTAATGTTTGGCCGGCTTACGCGTGCCTTTTTGAATGAGGAGACCCTTTTCCCACCCATTGCGATGACTGCACCTTCGTTTCAATATCGTGATTATAAACCCAGGTCTCATCGTCTGTTATAATATTCTCAAGATATTTTTCATTGTCTTTGACATTGGTGAGCAGCTCCTGCCTTATTTCAGCACGGTTCTGTAACAGATTGCCAATCAATAAAGGCGAGACGAATTTTGCACTTACAAGATGCATAAGTTTTTCACTTAAAAGTCGCTAGCTTGCTGCTAAGCAGGTGCCCACCACTCGAAAAGTTAAATAGCGATTTCCACAGATCAAAGCACGAAATTCTCGACATGCTTATCATCTGTTGATGTGGAAGGTCGTGCTTGCTTAGCGTCGACCCCGACTAACATATTGTCTTGTTCATAATACGTAAACCACTTATGGCACTGCGTGCGACTCATACAATCCTTCCCGTACGTTTGGCTAAACCATTGAAATGTCCCTTTAAAAGTTTTGCCAACTTTGTAGTACGAGTTCACCCACAAATACACACACCCACCCACACACACGTTGTTCTACAAACTCGTTCACTTTCTCTGCTTATGCACATGCTTACTTCAGCGGCTGTATCTCACCAATAGTCAAACCGAAATGCCTCAAATGAAAGTGCGTTGCCTTGATAACCTACCTCATAACATCATGTGAACAGCCACCCAAAAGAGAAGGTGGTGTTCCCCCACTCATCTCAGTGAATGGATGTGCTCGCAACGCTGAGGAAGCAGTCACTGCCATAGGGCTACGATATGCTTCAATATATTTTCGCACCATCTGCAAATGTCTCATACATGTCCTATTCCTACAGACGCTAGTATTTTTCACCAATCGTATATTTTGCGCAACGACTTGTTAAGCGCCGGTAGTTCTTTCAGAATTTATATTCATTGGTGATGGTAGCTGTTAGGAAAGCTGAGCCATTTACTCGATTCTTTACAAGATGTCTTGATGAAAAGCATGTTCCTAAAGGGTGGATTCAGGGAATCCTTATCTTGATTCTTAAGAGTGCTAGCCGTGTAAAGCCCGATACTAGTCGCCCAGTCATGCTGTTCCCAGTGCTTTCAAATTTTATCTAGTCAGTCATCGCGTATCTATTAATTGACTAACAAGATATTTAATATTACCAAATATCAGAAACAGGGATTTAGTCAACTCCAATCTTGTACCACTAACCCAATGATTACACGTGTTAGAACGAAGTAGCGGATGCTGAGGCCACAAAGGATGCCATGTACCTCGATTTTTCAAGGCGCTCGGCCGCTTTTATTACCGCATCTCTTTCTATAAGCTGCAAATATGATATCAGGAACCCAATCGCTGAAGAGAACGAGAATTTCTTTTTTCTTAGGTAGCCTCAGGTTTGGATTCGGGGCTCATTTTCTGACCTACTGATGTGGACCGCCGTGTTCCCCAAGGATCAGTTTCGGAGCCGTCCTTATTCTTGGTCTACGAAAGCAAACTTTCTATCGTCATAAATTCTATTTGCCTCTGTCTTCCCGATGACATCGAGATTTGGCGCCCGATCGGCAATCATACATGTCAATAGCTGCTGCAACCACACATAAACAGTGCTTTTGAATGGTCAAAGGTAAATCCAATTCCGTACAACGCGGGGAAGTGTCAAAATATACATTTACGCCGCTAGCCGACTAACAAATATGGGCTTTGTTGTCGCGACTTGAGGAACACCTCACAAAAGTGTTACTTTAGGTTGAAGATCCACGACAATCTCGGCTGTTTGGAACGGTCAATAAGGATGTCGAAAACCGCTAACTAACCTGTCGGTTTTTATGACGTAGGTTCGGGTGGTTTAACCTGAACTTCATCTTTGAAACATTCAACGCATATTTGTGACTACTTGTAGGAAAAACGAACAAGGTCTGGCAACACTACCAAAACGCGAGTGGGTTGCACCGGAGCTCCTACTGCGAAGGGCAAAAATATTGTGGAGTTATTGTATCAACCACCATAAAATCTATTATATAAATCCCCAACATGGTACAAGCGAAGTTATCGCCGTCTTCTTGGCGACCTATTTCTGAAGTTTCATAATTTAAATAACCTCTTGAATCCTGACCAAGATACAACATTTAGTGGTCACCAAGTGCACTGGACCACCAACACAGCCGAGTGAAATGTCGCATTAACTGCTTTGCTCTACAAAAGTGTCAATCATGGAAGCCCTTTTCGACTTTTATCAATTCTGCGCCCACGCTACCCGTTGTTAAAAAAGACTTTTGCGATGCACTACGCCATCCGCATCATATGACTTGAAATCCGTTCGTTTATTAAAGACAAGATGCAGCAAAACACTGTGCTCACCAACCTCATGAAATCGGGATAAATGGAGTTACTTGCATGTTAGCTTGGATATTATAGTGTGTCCAGAGATGCGCGTTTCACTTTTATGTCACTTATTTTGAACCTATTCATTTCACACAAACCATCCCACGGGACCAGTCAAGCGCTGGATTTTTACTCATCTAATAGGACTGCCATTTTTTTCCGCTTTTTTAAGTTCAAGTTCCACATTCATAAGATCAAATAACATATTCCTTCGCTATTTTAATCCGCAGGTCTTTGGATTGGTTTCACCGTTGGGACTGTGTCACAGGCGATCGTTTACTGTGCTATCTGCAGCTGCGTTGATTGGAAGAAACAAGTGAAAATGGTAATTTGTTTCCAATATTTATTGACTTAACTTATAGTCGATCGTTAAGGCTCAAAATCCTTGTAGGTAGTTATTAACAGTAGGATTGGATCCACAGAGAAAAACAAGGATATAAAAATTCTTCCCTAATAAATGATTTTGTAGCTACCGTTTTTCAACGGAATTTGACTTTTGAGATTTTAAAGAAATTTCATCAATCGAACTTCACAGAAAAGCGACCAGAACGAATGTTTTGGCAGTACTGTAACTTAGAGATTATTACAAATAATTTCAAACTATCACCAAGATTGACGTTCCGGAATGGATAGTTATGAGGCAGCACTAGACTCTTATTTTATAATTATTTCTGGAGAGACCTCTTTCAAAATAGGTTTAGAATTCGAACAGATCGATTTGACGATATAGTTGCATAGTTAACTCTGCTTGGCAATTTGGTTGCAAACGTCTCGCCAACAATCGAGTTGACATCATCATAGCAGGCTTGGACGTAGCTTAGTTGCAGAAGCTCGCAGCTGGCAGTAACCTGTAGAATAGATGCCACAAGTTACTGTGGCGGTCCTTATAATCTATGCCGGCGAAATTAGATGCGTTCTTCCTGATTGGCTCTACGTCGAGGTATTTAATGGGGCTGATTGAATCTGGTTGGCTTTGGATATAGTGTTCGGACGTGCTGGAATCCTGGCAGTGCCCTTGTCTTTCTCCGATTGTTGGTTTATCGTGGATCTCAATAGGATTTTTTAGTTTTGATTAGCCGCAAGTATAGTGTTGAGATCCACGCAGTTCCTTTTTCTTTTTCTGTTCGTTACATCCTGATTGGCGGTTCATTTTTGAGCTTATTGTGGTAGATAGATTCGGAATGGCCGCAGGTATAATGTTGAGGTCCATGCAGGTCCTCTGAATATTTTTCCGTCCATTCATCCCGATTGGCGGTTTATGTTGTGGTCAGTGGGGTAGATTTATTCTGACTGGATACAGGTTGCGACGTATTGAAATCCTGGCAGTGTTTTTTCCTCAGACCCCTCATCCTGAATGGCAGTTCATCGGTGAGCTCACCGATGAACATTACACCTGCATCCAGTCAGAATCCGTCTATTCCACGGAGTTCAAAGATGAACTGCCAATCAGGATGAAGCAAACTGAAGAAGACAAAGGAAGTGCGTTGATCTCAACCCTATACTTGCAGCCATACAAAATCAATCAACCATATTAAGATCCTCAATGAACAGCAACTCGGAGGAAGACAAAGCAACTGCGAGGATTTCAACCTAACAGCATGCTATAACTACAGGCAATCAGAATCAATCCATCCGATTGAATACCTCGATATACGGCCAATCAGGATGAAGAGCACCTAAAGTCGACAGCACAATTAGGCGGATTGGCGCAGTAACACGTAGCATCCACTCCACGGCTTATTCCTGCTACGAGTTTCCGCAAACAAGCTACGTCCAAGCCTGCCTATATTGCTACCAAATTGCTAAGTTCGACGAACAACTGAGCAACTAAAGCCTAGCTTTTAACGCTGGTTTTGTATTCTCTTATTCTCTGCCTCCCATAGGCACGCGAGAGGACGCGAGACGTTCGGTTGGCAATTAAGGATGAAACAACGGTAGATGACTGCATTTCATCAAACTCCATGTCGGATCCCCATGATGATAGTAAGTTAATGCTTTTACTTTAAAAGATTGGCTAACGAGACTGGGAATGAATTTATAGCGCTTCGGTCGTGCGCTATCTATAAGGTTCACAACTAAAAGGTCAAAGAAAAACGAGCAGAACTACACATGAAAATGAACCGAATAGGTTTATTGAGAGGTGACCAAAATAGCTGTTTTAATCCTTAAGCATGACAAAAGAAGAGACCTGGGTGGGAAACATGTAAACGGCGCTGAGTGCGAGGTTGAGCGACAGTCTCAAGTCGCGTCCCTTTCGTCGCAGGGCATATACGTGTGTTTTCCGTGTGACTCAGCCAAAGAGGCGCAATCTGCAAATAAACAAACAGCTTAATTCCCAATATCTAAAAGGGAAACAATTTTAAAATAATATGTAACAACTTATACAGTCAAAAGTGGGCATTTCCAAGTCACTACAAGCTATCTCCATACTTAATGTTGCGGTTAGACATTAGTAAACATATAGCGGGGAGGTATCTCCAACTGTGTTAAACCGCGATGTTGTGCGCTCTTTGATGAATTTATTAAGCATGCATCACCAAATAACACCCTCAAGCATTTGGCTAAATCATATCATTTCCATCACATGTTACTCGCGCAAAAGTAGAAAACAGAAGGTTGCCTGAAGTTTATCTGTCTCACAGGCCATCTCAGTAACCCAATTAAACGATATTACCTCTAACCTGAATCGTTATCTAGGCTAAACTCGTGAGTCACAATTAGCTTGCAATTATTCTACTAATGTGTACGGTGCTTCCGTGTTGTTGCTTCCAACACTGGCAGTCCAAATGCGGAGTTGATTTTATTTGGACTCAAGAGGTAGGTAGCCATATCTACAGTGTCATTGTTGGAAGCAACAGTATTGATATCACTGTATTACGGACATGGTCCTACTTATTGGAATGAATAAGCTTTACTTCAAAGGATCCCATTGTCTCAATTAACACTGCGTGATGCAATTTAAGACACACGATGGGTACTCCAAACCTCTAACTCTAGACGGCTAATAAGCATTTTTACTGGTTCTACTGGTTTTCAATTGTTAAAATTAGTGTGGCTGTCAAGATTGTGTTGTATATATCAGGCGATTAGTACTGAGCAGTAAGTTAGACCCATAACCTCTCCTCCAAACTTGCACGTCCCCTAATAGAAAACGGACACAGCCAAGGTAACCACTGGTCGCTCATCGTTTGGACCGCATAAAAGCTAAGCCGGATTGCTGCCGATGGATAAAGTGCTCTTCCACGTTTACCGGTCTGACGTGTTTAATGCGATCACAAACTTAAGCTTTTGTTACCGATAAGTGTAGTTTGCGCACTGCCCGTTTTTCCAGTATCTGCTGTTGACATTCAGGTCGGCAAAGAAGAGGGAAACTAACAGACCAGTGCATAAAACTCGAACACACACGAAACACATGAAGCCATTTCGGTCAATTCTTATTAAGCTATATCTAAAATACTGTCGAACTCCCAAAACTACAAACAGACATTATCCACCATCTCACAAAACCTGTGTCATGGGTCTGAGAATCATGTGGACATACTACTTGTACACTCACCATGGCATTAGAATACGGGCTTCGTAATGTAGAATCGCCATGTTACT
Organism: Dicrocoelium dendriticum; assembly: GCA_944474145.2. Taxonomy (NCBI): domain Eukaryota; kingdom Metazoa; phylum Platyhelminthes; class Trematoda; order Plagiorchiida; family Dicrocoeliidae; genus Dicrocoelium; species Dicrocoelium dendriticum. The sequence goes on along the minus strand of CALYDF020002310.1, from coordinate 6,215 downwards.
TCCCCCGTTTCCTTTTGCAATTTCATTGTAAGTTATGTATTATTTGTGCTTAGGCAGACAGATGTATCCGTCTTAATTGTTGAGGTATTTAACATATTTACCGGTTGTTTATCTCGACTCACGCCGTTCCGTAAATGTACACGCAGATATGTGCTCAACCACCGGTCCGTCAAATCAGCCGACCAAAAAGGAAACACTATCGAAGATCGTCAGAAAATCACCAATTCCATTCCGGATACTATTTGGATTCATCCTGATTGTCTTGTTAGTGACAAGTGTTTGCCTCCGACAATTCCTCCCTTGGTCAGACTACTTCGGGTGCTATTGTGTTTTCCCCAACGACACATTTATTCGCTTCTCCAGCCGTAATTCTGTGCCAACAAACTGTTCCCTAGTCGTCCCAGGAACTTCACCTTGAGCAATTGTGTCTTGGCCAAAGTCGTTCATTGTCTCATAAAATCGATGAAACTGTTTAACTTCCCACATCGTGCAAAAACTGTTTAGGTTTAATACAAAATTTAGTTGCCTTGTTTACCTCATTTTCCTCTGTCACAAGGCGGAGTCTGCAACCACTATTTCACAGGCCGTCTTTCAGTAAGATCTAACTTCGTGCACTCTCTCGTTGTCCAGTGTACGATCAATTCATATGTTCGTGACTACTCTACAACATTCACTCCCATCTATTGTTTCTCTGCTGTTGCCTGGAGTAGAATATCCTGAAGTTTGAAGCGAGCATTCAACACGACTTCAAAATATTCACTTTCCGATTGATGAATTAAGAGTGCTACGTAGCCGGTTGTATTAAGTTGAATAGGATAATTGATGGTAAAACACTTTATACCTTCGTGTTTTCTCTTGGAAGCGGTAATGCTTGCAGAGCTAGAACAGACTACACTACCTATCATTTGGTTGGTGGCAGCAGTTAGTGTATGCCGAATTTTGACAAGAGTCTTCACGACATCAGCTGAGCTGATTCTCTTAGGAGTAACTAACTCGCATAATATTAAGATATTATAACCTTCCAAAGCTCAAGTGTGAATAAAGATTATACTGAAGCATGAAAAGTAAAAAAGGACCTCCAGATAATATATACAAAGGAACTATTTTGATTGATCTGTGTTCACCATAAGGACACAAATAAGATTATCTATTAAGGAAACTAGGGAAAAGTGTGCTCCCTCATACAACAGGTAGCACATTTATGTACACCCCAACCTAGGAAACGTTCAACTGTAGGATTCCTTTGCTGTGTTTACCACTACCTATTACCGTAACCCTCTCATTGTTTTAATCCAAAATTGACCTGCTCTGGCTCACGATTTTGCCTCAGTGACCCAATATCAACTCTGTTCTGTGATCATTTGAAGTATAAGGATTTGTCACACCACATTAAATCATTCACACGACAATCTAAACAAGATCAACCTCTCTACACATGATAACGCCCGTAGTATAATTGATGCGCTCTATCGCTTCAGTATATATTCCTTGGCGTCGTTTGGACACAGAGGATAGAGCATGTTTTATTACACTGACATGCAAGCAAGTGCATTGTTGGTGACTATACAATATTTCGAATCCTACGGGGGCGTAGTTATTGTTGGAAACCATTTTATTCGTGCAGCTTCAATGTTCCCGTTCCCCATTTTCCATGTACAGGTAAACGCTTACGATTCCAGGCCATCGGTGTGCACTGCAAGCAAGCCACAAAGCCCAAGAAAATGGGCAGCATTTTGTTGATTTCTAAACGACATTAATTGCGAAATCGCTAATTTGTACATATATGTGCCTAGAAGCCGTATCTGTTGACGATTTAGAATGGACTGAGATCGTTGATTCGGACTTGTGCGGACGCACAAATTACTGACTTAGTTTGTATGTTATGTTTCGAACTGTTGTCAATAGTGCCGGTTCACAAATCCAGTTTGTTTTGTTAATTCCGATGGAAACGCATTCGGTCAAGGATTCTAAACGTTCTACCGCTTACAATTCCGCATTGTGTGTACATAACTATCCGAGACAGTTTACCACCATATCCAGACTAACTGACTAAGTGGACCACGTATTTGCTTATTAGGACCTTCAGCGCGTAAAACTAATCGATCTTGCCTTCTGTAGTTTGAGCATATCTCTAATTTGGCCACGTCGAATCGGTCCCTTGAGTGGTCACCTAACGTAAGTTCTACTGACATATGTTTCCGCAAGGTAGTGCTTTCTAATTCAAGGAATGTAGCAAAACCGACGTTTTGAAGATAATTTTAACATACTTAGTTGTTTAAAATCATTTAAGAAGTCAGAATAATCGGCATCATTCCCAGACCATTATCGACGGTTTCAGTCCAACAAGACCGAGCAAGTAGCAGATTTTTGAGGCAAAGCAGGTTATGCTGAACCTACTTTGTTCTACTGCAGTGATTTGCATTTCGCCAACTGATCGGTGACAACTTATGCCATAATGGTCTCTATGCTCGCGAAAAGTACCAAAAGGAGAATTATGAGCATGTAGTTGACCGGATCTGGAAGATTCACCTTCGTTGATATGAACAACAGTTCATTGGTTCCACATCGTGGAAACCAGCAATTTTTGAAGCAACGCTGGCAAAACTGATATAACGGTTTGGCAAAATGCGTGGTAGCCAATTTCAGGACCTTTCAGTGGTTACGATCTGCGATGACAGATATACGGGTGCAGTGAGAATAGCCTCTTCCGAACAAAAGTCGGTTCAGCCAAATTTATGACTACCAAATTGAGTGAACTCAAAGAAATGGAACAATGGTGCTTGCCTGTTGGTATAAAATGATTAATAGGTTTCGTCGATTGGTAATGGAATGAATGGCAAATTTGAACAGAAACAAGTGGACAATTGAAATGTCCAAGTATGGATAGAAAGTTCAGGGACACACTATGAGATTTTCCCATCAATTTCAGCCCTAATGCAATTTCTTTCATATGTTACCCTTTCGCTTTCGTCCGTAATGCAGAAAAATTAACCCGATACCCATCTAAATGTAATCTAAATCGGAATGAGTAGTCGGCCGTAACTGACCAGTGACGTATCGATGCGCATACATCACCTGTGTACGTGCGTAACATGGGGGTGCCGACGAGGCACCCTGGCCAATGAAAAAACCTGTGTGTGCCATGCAGTGTAGGCTGTCTGATCGCACTTTGTGAGCGTGTCTATTCGAGTATGGTACATATGGGCAGCACAGGCGGGTCACACCGTGCGGCAGACACGCCCGGGGTCCAATAACGTGGCAAAGACGAGAAGTAACGTTGGAGGCAGGGAGTGGTCACATTTACTCGTACATGGCGGGAGTTGCGGGTTCTGATCTATGCACACGAGAGCTGCAGGTACCGCGGACACAAATGTTACGCATGCTGCAAACAAACAATGCAAGCATCGAACGGAGTGTGTTCTTGGTTGACCATGTCCAAACCACGTGTTCCTTGTGCTCAGGAGCGGTGCAAGAAAGCAGTGGTATCACGAGTATCCATTTTAATGTACAAATCCCTTGTTAAATCCAAGGGTGAACCGCAGCAAGGCTAATTCTTTGCTTCTAATAGATTTGATCAAAAACCCATATATCTTTCCTCCAACGTGAACAGAGGGTGGCGCACGAAATGTTAAATCTTTTGTTTGGTTTATTACACATGTTATATTATATAGTTAATGTTAAAATCTCGTATTCCTATACCTTGTTTTATGCAAAATCCGCTAAATATCAGTAGGAGTTTGTGTTCAATAATGTATTGGCGCCATACACGATTTTCAAGATGGCGCATAAGAGTAACTCGAGTGTTAAACAGAAGGTGAACATGTACTGTTTATTAAGGAAACTAGGAGTTTTGTAACTTTATGTAAAAAGACTAATCAGAGATTGCATCATCACTTTGAGAGTACTGGCTCTGTGGTAGAGACGAATCGATGGCGGAGACCAAATAACCGCACCCCTGGAAACATGGAAGCAATTTGCGTCGCTTTGACACAAAGTCCTAACAAAACAACAAAAGGACTGCTGCTGAGTTAGCAATATCTCGTCGGTCTATACAATGGATTCTGCATTCTGATTTTCAGTTGTTCCCTTACAAGATAACATTTATCCAAAAATCAACAACAGAGGACAAGCAAAGAAGAATTCATTTCGCTTCATGGTTAGTGCAATAGGATCATGTTTTTTACAGCACGTTTTTTAATCGAGGCGTATTTACATTTGAATGGTGTAGTGTATAAGCAACAGGTTCGTTACTAGTCAAGTGAACATTCTCACATTTTGCACGAAATTGAAAACTATGAAGCAAATATCAGCGTATGAAAAGCAATGTGATCCCATTGGATCATCGGAACCTTTTTTGAAGGGACGGTAAATAAAGAGCAATATAAGGAAACGTTGGAAAACTGATTTATTCCAGAACTCTTAGCAACAAATATCTCATCACAAACTCAATGGTTCATGCAAGGCCGAACCAGACCACACACCACAAATATTCTTGAAACCGTATATGACATTTTTGTTTGGCTGGTAATGAATATTGCTTACTTGAACGCCACTAAGCTGAGAGACCGTGACCCCCGCATAGCCCTGACATCAATCCATATGATTACTTCTTGCGAGACAACTTAAAGATAATTTCTATGCAGGGAAGTTTGTAAGTGGAGTCCAAATCAGGGCTCTCATCATGCAGTTGTGTGGTCTAATTTCAGAAGAGTTTTGAAGGAAGGTTGTGACGAAAGTTAAGGTTTGCTTGCAGGAGGTTGTGAAACAAAATGACGGTCACGTTAAACACATAGGACATTCAACGAAATTACCGTGTTCATACAATTAATTCGGCACTAATTTTTTTAATAGTTTGTGGAGAAATACATGTGCAATGGAAAAAGAATTGGTATGACAATTCGTGCGCCACGCAGTAGTAACCGTGTATCTGATCCACTCAGGAATCCATCGGTTTGTTAGAATGCAAAACACACTAATGGGAGCACAACGAAGTTGTAGTGCACTCTGTGTTACAGTATGGACCAGAGATATATTCATGTATATCAACTATAAAATAATGAACATACCTGTATTAATGACATTAGTAATAATGTAATCAGGATAGATTTATAATGGCTTCATTTGTCAGTCGCCTACCTATACCGGTACAATACGGATGTACAGCCAAACCTGAGTAATTTTGTTTAACTTTGCTGGGATACCTTCAGTACATTTTCAAATTGATATCGCCTGAACTTTGGAGGATAAAACGCTTAGCTACAGTAGCAGACATTAAAATCTGCTAGCTCATAAGTACTTGTCGAACGTAGCCCATGGATTTCCATATATTTTGCTGGCCGGACGTTTGGCCCGGCCGTATGCATTGCTCGCACAACAAATCACAGACATCTTTGGTAACCAGTATCTATGGTATACGTCCAGGAAAGTGTACAATTTTGCCGGAGGTAGTTGGCACGGCGTGTGACTTCTCTTCGCACTATAACATAACGACCAATTAAAAACACGTAAGCTATCACCGCAGTGAAAACTCTCAGTAGTTGTAGTTTACAATAGCCGTCGCTATCTCCGAGTGAACCATCGCAGAATCAGAGGAAACTTCAATTGGAAGCTACGGCGTACCCCACTCGGGGGGAGGGCTCTCCATTGCTTTTAAATAAAAACAAATGTGAAGGTTAACAAAAATATAGCAGTGATGTTTGGGCGGGTTACAGGTCGAGTAATGTAAAGTATCTGTATATTTATTTCGTACACGCCGCGCCATTTGTTGACATTGGTGCAGCGTCACGCAGACACCTGCTTCTGCAACAACCTGCTTCAAGAACCGCATCCTCCATTCAGTCTTAGTCAGTAAGTATCCGGATCCCTTCGGTACACCTCAGAATATAGACGCCTCATGTTTTGTGTAACGCAGACAATTATGGTATATCAAATGCATTTGATTGGGTTCAGTTGTGGAGAGTACGGTGCCAGTCGCAGAAGTATTCTTGTGCTGTAAGGCTTTGAAGATGAGCTCTAAATCAATGTGACAGAGTACGTTTTTACAAATACTAGATATGTTATGGCGAAATGGATGCCACTGATATCAAGCAGTGGCCACAACCACCGCGCAGATCTTTCTTTCTTATAACATCCTCTTAGCACATAATAACCGAACAATCTATGCACATTCCTCGTGCTTACCAGATGTAAATTTTCCACGAGTGTTCGGCACCGTA
>CALYDF020002308.1:0-42692 GCA_944474145.2 Dicrocoelium dendriticum | reverse complement strand
TGACATTGTCATTCTTGCCGGAGATTTTAACGCACGAGGGAGACGTCTGCAACCAAGCGAACACCATCTTGGGAGTAGTTTTGGCCTCGGTAGCAGCCGACCAGACAATGGAGACAGACTACTGACTCTTTGTTCTGATCATCGCTTGTTTCTTTCGAGTACAAGTTTTCGCCATTTGTAAAGATATATTGCTACCTGGCGTCCGCCTTCTCAAACCCAAAAATGGTCCCAGCTTGACCACATTGCAATAAGCGACAGATGGCACGGAAGCGTAACAGACTACCGATTGTACTGGTCAACTTGTCTGGACACAGATCACGAATAGTTCGCGCCAAACTATGCATACGTTTCGCAGGATCATATAGATGTACGCAGTAACGACCGAACGTCGAAAAGCTGCAACATCATGCGATGTTATCCAAGTAACAGGCTTCTCTGTCAACACTGTTTGCTTCATTCTCTAACCATTGTCTCAATTCGCAATGGATACCACATCAAAAACTTATTAATTTCTGCCAGTACTGGCAGTTGTGGATTTGCTTGTCATCCGCCGGATATCTGGATCACCACTGCCTCCTTGTCGCTGATGGACAGACGCCGCTTGATCCCAGCCGACACTGGCTGTAGTGAGGAACGCTGGTCTCTGGATCGAGCATTGAGTAGGAGCCTACAGAAGCACCTTGAGATCTGATTGTGTGAACATGCTAGAGATTTCGGACGTGTTCCTGGATATCCGTGCTGCCTTCCATTCTGTCGACAGAGCTTCATTGTGGCACTATCAGGTGAGGAATCGTATTGCCGGAGAGTTGGTTTCCATTCGGCTTGCTCTGTATGGTCTGACTTTGGCTAGAATTAGGGCTTATGGCAAGCTTTCGCGTTCCTTTGTTTTCACTAGTGGGGTTTGACAAGATTGTCCTATTTCTCCATTCCTCTTCAACTTTGCCATTGATGATGTCCTCAAAAATACTCTAGGAGACTTGTTAAAAGGTGATGTTGAGCTCCTTCCAGGTAGTCGGGTGGTTGATTTGGATTACACCAAGGACATCACATTGGGTGACGGTCCGCAGGCCGTCCAACTTGCACTTAACCGCCTGGCGATTGAAGTGTTCATTCAAGTGGAAAGCGCTTTTTTAAGACTGGTATACGCCTCTACCTGCACTCACCATCGATGGGGAATTATTAGAATTAGTAAAGAGTTTGTCTACCTAGGAAGCTGCATAACTACTGGTGCAGCTGTTGGAAACGAAAGATCGATGCGTACCTCAAGAGCTCGTCCCACCTTCTCCAGGTTGAGGTAATTATGGCGTAGCCGTCACATCCGACTCTCCATCAAAAGACGGGTTTACGGTGTTACTGTGCGCGCTGTACTGTTGTACGGTTGCGAGACTTGGCTTGCTCGTACCGATGACCTAGGTCGACTGTCTGTCTTCGAGAACCGTTGCTTACAGTCCATCGCCAGTGTGTAGTGAATGAACCACGTAACCAACGGTGAAGTCAGAGAGCGTGGCTTGGGTGGAGACAGTCAATCCCTCAAGGCACTTGCCTCCCTTCGCCGACGACGATGGCATGCACACGTACTGCCTAAGCCCGTACAACGTCTTCTGCGTCGTGCCTTGTTCCTGATCGATGGAAAAGTTGGATGAGGTGGTGGTGAACAGGTTACAATTTAGAAAAGCAGAATGAAAAAGCTGACAAAACAGCTGGCTATGGCTGGTTCCTCCCGACTGCCTGTATGGCGTCCCTAGGACGCTGAGTACAGTTCGTTGGAAACCATGGAAGTCATGGCTCAAAACCAAACTCAGTGGCGTGCTTGTATCTCTGTTTGTTGCGGTGATCCCCCTTTCTCACACCAAGAAAATACATCAAAAAAACGCAAAACCCGTGAGTGGAACAATGGACATGAAAACTGCTTTATATGTTCATTTATTCTAACCTTATTTTCCAATACTGCCATGGTCCCGATGACAGTATCTGTACACAGATTGTGATATATATATATATATATATATATATATATATATATATATAGAGAGAGAGAGAGAGAGAGAGAGAGAGAGAGAGAATGTCAGTGAACTCCCATCCCATCGTGCAAATCACCGAAGTGACGCAGTGGTGCATGCTGCGACTAAGCTAACGGTGTCAGTGTAAGAACTAACTGGATGGCTTGAGGCGGGCAATGGTAAAACATTGAGAACCCGGAAGGTGCCCACCCATCGTCAGAGCAATGCGTGTCGCTCAAGCTCTACGCCAATCGAGCTGTTGGCTTAAAATCCGTAGATCTGGTGTCTCCCATGGATAGGTATTATGGGAAGAAGGCCATCGACCACTTCCTAACCTCCGGAAAGGATGGACTAATATACTTGCAGGGCGCTCACACCTGACAGGAGAACGACTCGGGTCCTCAGCCAAAGCCTTCGATTAAATGTACACCCGAAAGGCAGCGGGTCTAACACACGATCACTTCACCGACTTATGCGGATTGGTGTCCTGGATCTTAGCAGGGAGAAGGGCGTAACCCAAGTCCCACAAGGCAGTCGAGACGAGGAGGCGTCCAGGACATGAGCCCATGGCACAACCGTATCGGTGTGAGAACTTGTGTCATTGCCAAATGGTGCAACTGGTGAACATCATGACGATATTGCTCACCTTTTCGACAACAAGGACTTGGCCTATGAGATGGATGCATGCTAGGTGATGTTTGCACAATGACCCGCAAAACTGAAGTTCTCTAGGCCGACTTCGTGTAAAACCATTCAGAGTAAGTGTCGCAATGCATCCGCATACAACAGACAGAAAAAACGAATCAACGATGGGTGATGAAACTGTATGAAATTTCGTCACAATTGTTCTCTGCTTTACAGTGAAGTCAGTAAAGGCAAATCGGAGCAAAATAATATCACGGGATAAAAAGAGGCAAATAAAAATAAGCGAAATCTGGTTTCATACCCACTCACTGTCCCTACAGATTGCCGATGTGTCTCTCAAAATTCCTGGAGTTGACCACTGCGCTCCGACAAACACGTAAGTGTGTACTGATGTGCGCTTGGTAGACACGAAAGTAAACAGAAAGGACACAAAGTGGATGATGAAAAATCATTAAAAAGCCGTCAAGTCGCACAACCTGAGCACATTGAGATCAAAGGGCGCCATCGGAGGATCACACCAACAGCGCCTCATGCGGCGTGGCATCGCCGTATCATTGTGGTTTCGACTGACGCTGAAATATACGAATCAGATGGCAATTGAATTGAAAATAGAAAGAGGAAGTCGTGTTCAACGTTTTTGTGAGCAGCAAATTGTATTCCAAGGCTGGCCAATTGTTACGAATCCACAAGGTGTACAATGGACGCCGGAATCTGGGGTGAATCTGCATGTCGTATATGACACGCGCGGTGAAACGAAGGAGGAACAGACGCTTAGCGAATTCGTACAATTCTGCGTCCAGTCGATTGGCATAGTACACCTTGAGCAGATCAGTGGCGCTCATCATATGCATAACGTCTTGCGTATGTGTCCGGTTGCCGTGGACGAAGGAGCTCAAGTTCGTCAGTGGGAAATTGAACACGATTTTCAGCGCGCGTTGTAACATATACTGCGTGTAAACCATATGATCACTTAGACCGAATGTGCGGAAGATCCCAGCAAGATTGTACTTGGCACTGAGGCACAGGGTTCGCTGCGCAGTTGATAAAAGCTGATACGGAGAGCGGGACGGTTTGAGCCACTGCGCCAACTTGGAATAGCAACCAAGTGAGGTTAGGTTGGCCAACATTCGGGTCTGTCGATTGTTTGCCAAATTGAACTGACATCGTAAGAAAGTTTGCAGACTGACGTTGTACCATGTTTGACGCCTCGGGAGGTAGGCGGGGCTTGTAACATTGCTCATAAACTCGGGAACAGTGTAACACGGACGGAACCAACCGGATCGCGCCGATTTGCCATTGCATCGAAGCAGTGAGGTATGCCACGTTGCACCTCTCCGCATTTGTAGCCACTCACTCAGATATCGCTCGACGGGATTGCGCAACATAGTAAAATACAAGAACCTGCGATTGGAGAAAATGACAGTGAAAGATGATGATGGATCACTGGGGTGACGTCCCGCTATAAGATGCACGTATCAGAAAGAGAATAAATGTGGCAGCATTCCGTATACCTTAGGCAGAAAACCAATACAACAGGAATACGCAGGACTGGATGTGACAACGGAAGTAATGATAATGGTGTGATGGACAGGTAAAGAGATAAATAATTAAGTAAACGGTATATTTCTCCTCATAGCGAGATACATGTGTTCGATGGACTGTCTTCTGAGCTAGACAATTAGCTTGTGAACGTTCCGTCACCACCCGAGGTCACATCACCTATGCCTTAGGGTACGTAGTGTAGTGTAGCGATGCGCCTCGTTAAGTTCATCTAACAAATGTACAACATGAGCTATACAGATTCATTTCAATATCATGACGAGATACAATCCAACTGGACAGCCTGATAAATTTACACGACGGAATCGCATAAGACAGACAATAGTTCGAGTCATCTAAGTTGATTCCCAAACATGCTTCTGAAGTAGTCGAACAATTCACTGCATTTGTAAAACTGAGAGGTTGATCGCATGATAGGTGATAATGTAACCAAACGTTCAAGTGAAGTAATATGGTCATCCGTGTGGTCAATGCTTGAGGACCTGCTTCCATGCGCGGTAGTTCCTCGGAAGGTTTCCTTCCCAGTCCCACGCCTCATCTACCCGTGTGCCGGTGTGGTTTGGAAACAAGCAAGCCATTACTACATAGACTCGTCTTTAGGACGGTTGTTAAATGTATACAGATTAGGCACTTCGCCCATCCTGTCTGTTCCACTATTCAACTCTTTCTACTCAGGCGCCGATGAGTCGACGACAAAGTAGGTTGCATTGGTGTATTGATTAGGTCGCAGACTACAGACCTACACATCAGGATATCGACCCAATCATAGCCAACAAAGTAAAAAGTACTGGAGGAAAGGTAATAAGGACGAAAATAACTGAATGGCGTATAGTGCAAGATGCAACGCGACGGTTTGCTCAATATAGTTTCTGCATAGGGATTATAGGAAGCACGTAAAGGTTTGAAGTACAGTTCAAACTTACTACGGCGACCAGCGAGAAATACCCCAACGTTTTCTACCATGAATAATGTCCCTATGTACGAACCTGTCCAAAGCGACTACCTTTTGTTCCACCATTGAGTGGTCGCTTTAGACAGGTTTGACAGTATTTATATACAATGCAGCTCTACGTCCTTCATGAATGCCTGAGAAGGAACGTGCTGCCAGCGAGTACAAACCACTGACCGGCGCTAAACCATCCAGCCGCCTGGAACTTAGCTCAACAATACGGGAGACGCATGGTCAAACTGATGATAACAGATGTCCACAACCGCCAACGCAAATATGAGAAAGCCATATCCGAGAATAGAACCAATTGCATCAGTACTATTTATCCACAGCTATGAACAGCGCTGGAATCCGCAATTGAACGTCGAGTCAAAAGTACAAAGAACCGATGCAAGATTGCATTGAGCACAAAGTTAGACAAGCTGACTATGAGGAATGACTGCTATCGCAGTGAAGGATGGATCGAAAAGCTTCCACGCCGCCACTTCACAGTAACTGAAGATAATGTCTTGATTAAGGAGCTCAACTTCAACGCCAAAGATGCTTGCGCCAAAGACTACTTGGCTAGTTTAGAACGCGCATCGAACTCAAATGGACTGTCGGAGGAGTCCTAGCAACAGATATGGCAGACCGTTGTCCCAGTGTTTACTCGGAATAAAGTCATCCAGACCCTAGCCAAGGAGGAACAGGATGCACGCAGACATCTACAGAAAGATGAGAACATTGTAATCCTACCAGCGAATAAAGGGCGCATGACAGTGCTACTGGACAAACCGGCGTGTATTAACAAGGCCAAAGAACTGTTATCCGACACAACTACATATCGCCAGATCGATCAATAACCAAGAGCAAAACTGGTCAACCAGATCAACGCAAGCTGAAGAAACTACAAACAAAGAACGAGCTCACCGCCACGGAGAGATGGAGAATGAAAGCTGATGATACAAACATTGCACTGTTCTATGGACTACCAAAAGTACACAAGGATGGAGTCCCACTACGACCAATCGTCTCGCTCCGCGGAACCCCAGCACATAAACTTGCGACGGATTTGTGGAGGAGGTTGAAACATTTGGTTGCTGGTTTTTAGCATCAACAATGCTGAACGATTCCTCAACAAACTGCGGAGTGCCAGAATAGAAGACGACAAATTAATGCTTTCATTCGATGTCACTGCACTCTTCATTTCAATCGGTCACGAATTGGCCAAGGAAACCACGCTGGAACTACCTAAGAATCAACTAAGCCCAACGAAAACCTTACGACCTGAAAATTTCTGGGAACTCCTGAACCTCTGCATAACCACTTAGTTCCGCTTTGATGGCCAAATGTACCAGCAACTGAGAGGAACACCCATGGGATCACCAATTTCGGGGCTCATTGCAGAAACCGTAATGCAAAAATTAGAGCGCATTGCACTGCCATCTATCAGCCCAATACTCTGGATACTATACGTGGACGACAAGTTTGTCATCTTAAAACGGAACAGAGCACGGGCCACGTAGGATCTGCTCGACGGCACATTCTAGGAAATCAAATCCATGATTGAATTAGAGGAGGATAACACGCTACCATTTTTGGAGATACTGGTAACTAGCAAAGATGCGTATATCGGAAGCAAACGCGTACGGACCAGATATTACACTAGCACAGCAACCACGCGATGAATTACAAGAAGAGCTGTATTCAAACCCTGTTCAACAGAGCGGAAACGCACAGCAGCACAGCCGAATCGCGGAAACAGGAAGCAAATCACTTATATCGGGTGTTTAGAAACAACGGTTATCCGAGAAATTTCATCAGAAGAAGCTTAAAGAAACGAACGCCTCAGCGGCAACAGTCAGCTGATCAAGCAAACAAACGGATAGTACTCCCCTACATCAAGAACGTCTCCGAAATCACAGGAAGATTGTTGCAGTCACATGGAATCTCTTTGGCTCGCAAGCCAAGTGCCACCCTAGGGAAATTGATCTCAAGGCCCAAAGAAAAAGTCAATCAAGCCGACCAATGCAAAGTCATTTGCCGGATAAAATGCGGCGACTGCGATAAAAACTACGTCGAACAAACTGGAAGCAAGCTTTGTACACGAAGCGCTGAACACAAGGCGGCCGTCCGAAGGCACTATCCGCACTCATGGGTTTCTGCGCATGAAGATCAAAGAGGCCACCATTTCGACCTGGATAATGTAAAGTTCTTAGCATACGGAAGCACAAAACACGCGAGGGGTTTTTTGGAAGCATGGTACTCTACAACGTATTCAATCAATCGACACATCGAACTGGATGCAGTATAGGGCACACTACAGAGGAACAACCGCCAATCCGATCGACTGAATCCGGTGGAACGGGTGACTAGACAACCAGAACTGACGGTAGACTCGCTCGCAAGAGCAAGCAGACAAAGACCACGAAACACAAGGATGCGTGGTCAAAGGTCATCTGCCAATCAACCAAGCTGAACGCGGGTCGAAGTCCCAACCAATAGGATTGCTCGGTTCCACGGCCAACCACGGCGGTATAAAGAAGCACGCACACCACGCTCAGCGCACTCTCACCGAGACTACTCTGCGCTACTGCAGGCCACTCAACTACACACTGATGGTATCACCTCGACTGGTGACGAAATGTTTGCAACAAAATTGCCAAGCTCAGCGAACCGTTCAACCGCCATCTGAACAACCTGAGCTACCAGTCTTCAATGCTATTTCCAAAGAAGTTTTAATTAGCCCCAGCAGCTGCATGCAAACGAACTTCGTTTCACATGACTTCATGACACGTCTAGTTTTCAACCATGGGTTTTAAGTTGACAACTGACGTTGGTTAGCGCTGAGTTGTCTCTGTTGGGAAAGAAAGCCTTTGCCTAACGCAAAACAGTCATTATCCGTGCTACTAACAAGGAAGAATGTAATCACCTTGCAAAATGTGAGGATATCCCACAAGAAAATCACTCGGCATTTGTGATTGTAGGCTTTTAGATGGAATACGAAGGTGTCGATGGTACATTTCAGTGGACCAACTACGAATACACAGTTGCATATCACGACCATAACCGATATCGGTAGTATCGCGTTGTCTTCACGGACTCGTAAGGCGCGAAAAACCACACACACACACCATATCTGTGAGCGCAGTAACATCTTCAGCGATTTCATCAACCAGCGAGCAGTGGTTTCATGCTGAGATTGGGAGCTCACAATCTACTCCCATGGTGCTTTCAACTATATCCTTTCAACACACATGACAGTAGGTGCAGCGCAATACACTAGTCGATCTCCGGGGATGCCCATGTGCTGGCCGGGCACGACTCCAAAAGTACGGTCTCACTTTCGCGTACTCTCAGCTCGTCATTAGGTGAACATGGAACGTTTCACACAGCAGAAATAGATAATGCATGCCTTCGTACCCAATTCGATTTCGAAATAACCCATCTGTCCTGATGACGTTGTTCCAGTAATTGGTCAAGTCCAAAGATATGATAAGTATATTCGACACTGACGCCGCCTCATGTTCAACGAGTTAGACGGCAAGAGGATTAACATGGCGTGCGGCGTGTGAGAAATTCGATAATCACAATAAAGACAAAGAGGATCGATGCTTTTCGAATAATGCGCCCGGTTTGCCCTCATGCTATCGGTTGGACGCACACGGAGACGCTGTTGGGGCAACCACTTCTTTATCTAGGATGGGCAGCGTTCTCAGCTCCAACACTAAGTCATCGTTGTTTGATTGGATCCAAGTGTACATATGGTGCACTAATTAGGAGTAGTATGGATATCAGCGAGGGCGCACAATGGAAACAGGTAAATCATGAGGTGCCAGCAGACAAAGGTGTGGTGGAAAATCAACTGGACGACGTACACGAAGGGCAGGATGCAACCTAGACAGATGCTCAGTGAATGAAAGGTTGCGACGGCGCGTCGCTCCGGAAAGGTGCCACGAATGTCATGCGCAAAGTGGACTCGCTTTCCTATGTTTGAGTTATTATGTTAACCAGACATACATTCTAAAATGAACAACTTCTCTGCCCCTCGTTGCGTTCTCAACATTTGGTGCCGTGACCAACTGCAAGTGGGGAATGAAGATTCCGAGGCTGGAACCCTTTGAGGATGGCGATGTACGGAGGTATTTGGAGCACTTCTGGGAGGTTGCAGAGGCAGTCGGGGTGAAACTGAACAGGGCGAATTTGCTTGCCCTGCGAAGCATCCTCAAGGGCAGGGCGAAGGCTATTCTGGATGTGGCGCGAAGGGGCCCTGTCAAGTTGGAATGGTCCGCCGCGAAGGCGACACTGGTTGCGGGGTTCGACAGCCCGGCCGACCGCCAAGACGCGATGCAGCGGTTCAAGGCAACCCGGCTTGGAGCGGGAGTGGACCCGCTCGTCTTTGCGGTCCACATCAGTGTATTGCTGGCCCAGGCGCTGTCTAACTTGGAGGACGAGTCAAGACAACAACTGTTGGTGGAACAGTTTTGGGATGGTCTCGCTCTGACGGTAGTCGATCGTCTCCGGATTGTAAACGCCACCCAGAGAACTGGTGCGATGGAGCCTGCCCAAGTAGCGAGGGAGCTTACACACGAAGCAGTTGCTGCTTTGACAACGGAAGACAGAGCAAAGGAGGAGCGATTGAACGAGTTAGAAGAGAGACTGGAACAGATTACGCAAGACATCGGGGCACTTCAAGTTCCCTCAGAGAAGATACGGCTGAAGGGACGCTGCTTCAGTTGCGGGAAATTGGGACACTGGAAGCACCAAAGTCCGTCATATAGCAGTACAGCCTTTGTACGAAAGAAATGCTACCAATCGGGCTCTTCTCGTGTTGGGGAGTGCATCCTTGGGGCGTTGAATACAGGTACGATTGAGGGGATGGTAGAGGTGAATGCGAAAGTGGTGAGGTGTCTGATTGATACACGAGCCGCATTTTACTTAATCAGTCACAGAGATGAGGTGAAAACTCAATCGTGTTCCATGGTTGTGAAGGCGGTCGGTGGTTACCATATACATACAGATGGTATGGCGGTACATATGGTTGGCGTTAGGGATCGGACGTTGAAACATCTCTGTATCATGTCGCCGGACACAAAGCAGACTATCTTCGGTGTTGACTTTCTGCAAGTCAGTGAAGCAATTGTTGACCTGAAACGAGGAAAGGTGGTTAGGAAATACGGAGCTATGCAGCTTGTTGACAGAGAAGAACCCATAAGGGTGTGCTAGGTCGTAGCCATTTTACACATAAGTCCAGCCCTTCAATCGCTTGTGAGCAAGTAGGATATCCTATTCACGGACGATAGTAGTCCTTATGGTTTTGGACTGGGCCGAACACACAATTCCACTATCCCATCAGCCATATCGGCAGCACGGACCCAAAAGAGTACAAATACACCTGGAAGCTGAGGTTAGAAGGCAGGTGCAGGAGATGCTGCATGCAGCCGTAATAGATGTGGCTCACAGCCCATATAACTCTCCAATCGTTTTGGTGAAGAAAGCCAACGGGAAGTGCCACTTTTGCGTGGACTTCAGAAGGCTGAACGAAATATCGCTGAGTCGATTCGTCTCGGTAGCTTCAGTTGCGGACCTTTTAGTGAAACTGCAGAAGTCAAGGATATTTACGGTACTGGATCTGAGGTATGGCTATTGGCATCTGGCGACCAAACAAGAGGACCGAGAGAAGACAGCGTTAACAGTCGGTGACAAACAGTACCAGTTTAAAAGGATGCGGTTTTTATAATCTGGTGCCACTTTTAACTTCCGGCGTTTGATGCTACGACTACTGGATGGATTAGAGAATGTGACCGGATACGGTGACGACATTGTTGTGTGTAGTGAATCGGAGACAGAACACTACCGTCATCTAGAAGCAAGATTGTAAAAAATTTAGCAGTCTGGATTACGGATAAATGGGCAAAAATCCCAAATCGTGAAGATGTCTGTTACACTGCTTGTTCATAAAGTGGGTCAGGGTGAGCTCAGGCCGTTGCCGCAGAAAGTATTGGCAATTCAAGGCACTCCAGTTCCGACCTCAAAGCGCAGTCTCTGGGTACTTTTGGGCCGGCTGGATATTACAGTAAATTTGTTAGGAATTTTAGCAGCTTGGCGTCAACTTTATATGAGCTGTTAGGAGAAGGAAAGTTCACTTGGACACCAGAGGTTCAGCGAACGTTTGATGACATTCAGAAGGAGGTGGGCAGCCAGTAATTGACTCTAAAATTGCCGATCTCCGGGGAAACGTTCACTGTGGCCACAGACGCAAGCGAAATCAGAATCGGTGCGGTGCTGAAGCAGAAGCAAGGCACGGTGGAATATGCTAGTAGAATTTTGACCCCATCAGAACGCAAGTATTCGACAGTGGAGAAGCAATATCTTGCAATTGTGTGGGCTCTAGGCAATTGGCGACCGTATTTGTTGGGTCAACGGTTTCACATCGAAACCGATCACAAACCATTGGAATGAATTAGGTCCCGCAAAAACCCCAGAGACAAGTTGGCGCGATGTGCGATGCGCTTACAAGAATACGACTTTACGATAAACCACATCCCGGGGAAGAACAACGAGATGGCAGATTTTCTATCACGCATGACGAACGAGGAGGCTTTGCCTAGTGTTGCCTTCGGTTCGGTGGTCTAGTGCTGGAGCAGGACCCGAGTAAGTTAGATGGCTGAAAAACGGAAGAACAGATTTTTGAACAGAGTGATAACAGCACGAATAACGAACCAAACTGCTGCAACCAAAAACCAGAGCCGACAATTCCAGCCATTCGCATGGAGTCTGGAAAAACTGCTTGTCAACAAAGCCGGAATTCTGATGTGGACACAAGGACGCGATGCCACGCCGGTGCAGGCGATCCCCTTAAATTGAGGAAGAAGTTGGTTATTTCGTGTCACGAGATGGCCCACACCGGGTGCACCAGGATATATGATTTGCATAGACAGCGAGCTTACTGGCCGAATATGAATAAAGACGTCGATGCGGACGTGCTCTAGCGTCAGCAGTGTCAGCTCCTGAAAGGTGACAATCAAGGAGCACCACAACCTGGGTTGTCGATTCCAGTGTCCGAGATAGGTGAACTGTGGTCAAACGACGTGATGGGGTCGTTCCCGTTAACCAGACGAGGAAATCAGTACACAGTCGTGAGGACGGAGCACTTTACCCGATAGATTGAGGCGGCGGCGTTTCCTGATCAATGCGCAGGCACCTTAACACATGCCATGATGAAACACGTGATAGCATGTCACTGGATTCCGAAAGCTATACTGACAGACCAGGGCCCATGCTTTGAAAGTGACGCATTTAGGACATGTTTGGAGAAACTAGGCATAAAGAAGATACGGACCACTCCCTACCATCCTCAGACAAACGGATAAACGGAGAAAAAGATTGGACGATTAAAGAATGGTGGGCAACGAAGGGGCGAGATGGGAAAGGAGCCTTACCTCTAGTGTTGCTGACGCACCGAGCGTCCAAACAAGCAGGCACCAAGCGATTCCCATTCCAGTTAGTGTACAGACGCAGACCACGACTTCCGGTAGATCTGGAGATGGGAGTTTGGCCGACTTGCCAGTTACCGCCAAGGGAAGCACGGAATAACAGGATGTTAGCCAAACGAAATCTGAAAGCAACTCAGAACCGGGGGATGGTAAGCTCCCGAGACAACATGAGAAAACCGTCCATGAATTTCTCAATCGGTTTGAACTTGAAATCCAGAGACCATTAACGAGTGACCGCATGTGCCCCGGATAGAGGAAACTCCTGCCGAAGTGGAAAGGACCATATGAAGTAATCTGCCGAAGAGAGTCCGTATACACCATCGCCCGGCAGGATGATAGGCGGCGAGTCCACCCCAGTGAATTGAGGAAATGTTATGAACGAGATAAGGAGAAGACAACATGCATGGAACGGCCTCGAAGATCGGAGAGACTACGTGCGTGGTCGTCTGTCGCGAACACTGGAGATTAGGAGTGTGGTGCACTACTTCCGAGTAGTATGGATAACAACGAGGGCACATAAGGGAAATAGGTAAATCATGAGATGCCAGCAGACGGTGTGGTGGAAAATCAACCGGACGACGTACACGAGTGGCACGAGGCAATCTAGACAGATGCACGGTGAGTGAAAGGTTTTGTTGGAATTTTGATTTTTCTTCGGCTGGGCTAGAATTTTTGCGGAGAAATTTTTGGGTGGTTAATTCGGAATAGCGAAAAAAATGGAGATCTAACAATGGCGAAGGACAAGCATGGAAATGTTACAAATTTTTCTACCGAACATTTGCAAAAGCTGCTTCTTCAGTAACAATCCCAGATGGAAGCACAAATGAAACTGATTGAAAGTTTAACGCAGCGCTTTAACGAACAATCAAACGGAGCAGCTACACGCGACACGCAGGCTGTTTCAGTTGATCTTCTTACGAATTCAATCACTGAATTTCATCATGATGCTGATTCTGTATGCACTTCTGAGGCGTGGTTCAAACGTTGGGGGGGGTTATGTTCCAGACGGATTTAAGCCGTCAAGATGATCCATGGAAAGTGCATCTTTTGCTCCGCAAGCTGGGAACTAATGAACATACCAGATTCCTTGACCACATATTGCCCAAAGAGCCGAAGGACATCACTTTCAACGAAGCAGTGGCAACACTCAAAGAAATTTTTGGTGAGTCGCCAATTTTGTTTAGCATTCGCTATCAGTGTCTAAAAATTGTAAAGCGTGATACAGACGATTATGGGCACTAGCAGACATGGTTAACCGTGAATGTGAACGTTTCAAGTTACGCTGTTTGACGGATGACCAGTTTAAGTGCCTTATATTTGTCAGTGCTTGACAGTCTCCACGCGACACGGAAATCCGCACTCTGCTCCTTGCTAATTTGGATCAAGACCCAGATTTGACATTGAAGTCTCTTGTAGGCGAATGCAAACGGTTAATTACCTTGAAACACGACACGGCTACGATTGAACAGAGTCGTCCCACCATCGCCGATACTGTTCATGCTGTGCAAAAAGCAAGAAATCCTGGCTCGAATAAGTCGTTAAACAGAAAGCCGAACAAGCCGTCTACACCTTGTTGATCATGTGACGAATGGCATTTCGCACGATACTGTCCATTTAAGCGTCATATTTGTGATAAGTGCCATAAAAGCGGCCACAAGGAAGACTTTTGCCATCAGTCTCGGCCAAGAAATGTGAAGCAGTCCTACCGAAGAAAGAACTTCAGAAAACCTGACGCAGAATCACTATCGGTGATTGCTACGTTTCACAGCGATTCTAAAACACGCCGCCGATTTATCACTGTGCTTATCAACGGAATCCCAACCCGGCTGGAGTTCGATACAGCATCAGATATAACGATCATATTCAAGAACACTTGGAAGCACATAAAGAAGCCGAAAATGATTGATTCCAACAAAGTCGCTCACAATGCATCCGGTGGAGTGCTGAAGTTGGTCGGAGAAATAAATTGCAAAATTGCATTCAACAGAGTGGAAAAGGCCGGAACCTGCTACTTGTCTGATCGACCAAACTTGAAACTCCTTGGACTTGACTGGATGTAAAAATTACAACTGTTTGATGTTCCAATGAGTCAGATTTGCAATAGAGTACAAACCGACCCAGTACATTCATCATTGTCGATAGAGGAGATGACCAGAAAGCTAAAGCATCAGTTTGTCGCCTTGTTTGAAGATGGTCTCGGCCACTGCACTAACTTCAAAGCAAAGTTGTGTCTTCGTGAAGGAACCAAGCCAGTCTTTAGAGCAAAAAGACCGGTACCATATGCAGCCATGACAGCAGTTGAGCAGGAACTCAACGGACTGGAACGAGCCGGTGTCATCACACCAGTGAACTACTCTTCATGGGCTGCGCCGATTGTTGCTGTGAGAAAGCCGAACGGTAAAGTGCGAGTCTGCGCCGATTTTTCGACTGGCCTGAATGCCGCATTGGACGATCATCAATACCCCCTTCCGATACCAGAGGATATCTTTGCAAAGCTGAATGGTGGAAAGTGTTTCTCTAAGCTCGACTTGTCCGATGCCTACCTCCAGGTTTGGATTGATGAAAGCTCAAGAGAATTGCTGACCATCAACACTCATCGTGGCTTGTACCAATACAACCGCCTCCCTTTTGACTTGAAAACAGCACCAGCATTCTTCCAGCAGCTGATGGACACCATGCTCGCGGGAGTTTCTGGAGCCGCGGCGTACCTGGATGATATCATTTTAATGGGTCGGACGGCAGAAGAACTATTTCAGCGGCTCGCTGAAGTGCTTGTACGTATCCAGTCATATGGTTTCCGTATCCGCGGAGAAAGTGTACCTTTTTCTCGGTTCCATTTTCTCAAAAATGACGGTCGTCGCCCGGATCCAGAAAATATCCGAGCTATTCAAAAGATGCCCCCACCTGTAGACTTGCAGTCGCTGCGTTCATTCTGTGGCCTAATCAGTCATTACAGCGCTTTTCTGCCCGAACTACATCGCCTGGGTGCCCCGTTCAATAAGTTGCTGAGCAAGGGCCAAACCTGGAATTGGACGCCAGAAAGCCAGACTGTGTTTGAGCGGGTTAAGTCATTGTTGGCTTCAGACTTACTCCTAACTCATTTTGATCCTTCCCGGGAAATTGTCCTTGCCACAGACGCATCGAGTCTAGGGATCGGTGCCGTAGTTTCCCATACGTTCCCAGATGGATCTCAGAAGGCGATCGCACATGCCGCCAGGACGCTAACGAAAGCTGAAAGAAACTACAGTCAGATCGAGAAGGAGGCATTGGCCATACTGTTTGCTGTGAAGGAATTTCACAAAATGCTGTATGGTCGCCGCTTCAAACTCTTGACGGATCACAAGCCGCTGCTGGCCATTTTCGGCTCGAAGAAGGGAATTCCTGCCTATACAGCCAATCGACTCCAACGATGGGCACTTACATTGCTGGGCTATGATTTTGAAATCCGTTATCAGTCAACGAATTCGCAGATCCAAGCAGATGCGTTGTCACGCCTCATTGATTCCCAGCAGCAAGAACACGAGGACACCATCATTGCCTCAGTTGAGATGGAGCCTGATGTCAAATTCCTGGTGAACGAGGAACTACATGGTATGCCAGTTACGGCCGATGCTGTGCAGGCCGAAACGACTCGAGACCCAGTCCTGAAGAAGGTGACACACTTCCACAGAACCAGCTGGCCACGTTCGTGTTCATCTGCCGAAATGCAGCAGTTCTATCAGCGAAGACATTCGCTTTCCATTGTGGACGATTGCATCATGTTCTCAGACAGAGTAGTCATCCCACAGGCGTTGCAAGAAAGAGTGCTGCGACAGTTCCATGCAGGACATCCAGGGCTCAACCGAATGAAAGCGCTTGCCAGAAGTTATGTGTATTGGCCGTTTATGGACAGACAGCTGGAGCAGCTAGCTAGAAGTTGTGACAACTGCGCTACCGCCTCAAGGGCACCGCCGAAGACTGAACTCCACTCATGGCCTAAACCAACTAAACCTTGGAGTCGTGTTCATGTCGACTTTGCAGGCCCAATCAATGGCCAGAGCTTCCTCATAGTGGTCGACGCTTATAGCAAGTGGCCCGAAATGTTCCTCTTGAGAAGCACGAAAACCAGCGCAACCGTCTCTAGGTTGCGACAAATCTTCAGCAGGTTCGGCTGCCCAGAAACATTGGTGACGGACAATGGAGCACAGTTTACTTCGATCACATTCAAGGAATTCTGCCAACGATGCGGCATCCAACACCTGCGGTCTCCACCATCCCACCCACAATCGAATGGCCAAGTGGAGAGGTTTGTGGATACACACAAACGCGCTCTTCTCAAATCAAGGAGGGAGGGAGACATAGAGGAGGTGATCGACCGCTTCCTTTTTTGTATCGATCTACACAAAATTTACAAACACCGGGTGGAATATCACTAGCAGAGGCAATGATGAAGAGAAAACTTCGCATGCCATATGATGCAGTTCGGCCGTCCTCAGAGTCCATAGCTGGTGAAAGGAACCTCAAGATGGAACGTGATTTTAATCGGCGGTTTGGTGCCAAGCAACGTTCGTTTAGACCGGGTCAGCCAGTACTTGTGCGTGATTATCGGGGTGGACACGCGAAATGGACGTCAGGCACGATCCAGCGCAAGCGCGGAAGCGTCATTTACGACGTGCTGGTTGGAATGCAGGTATGGGTACGCCATGCAAACCAACTGCAAACAACAATGTGTCAGCCACAAGCAACAGAATCCGCCAAGATTCCATTTGACCTGTTGACAGACAGCTTCAACTTGCCTACAGAGCCAGTAGAAAAATCCTGTCATCAGACGAATGGTATCAGACCGCAGAGCACGGAATAAGAATCAAGAACACTACAGCCAAGGCGATGCACCGGTAGGCGAAGAATCCCTTCCAGGAGGCTTCAGGTTAATCCTAGGCTAGCATCATACACAACGGCAACAGCTTCAGGAGGGGAGGTATCCGGGAATCAGATAAAAACATAAAAGAAAAATGAAAAGTTTATAATGGTGATTGAAAGCTGCGCTGAAGGGAATCACCTTCCCCGTGCGGTCGATCAGGCAATCAATCGAGCGGACGAATGCGTTTTCAAACACCCAGCTAATTGTACTTTTGCCTCAGAGTTGAGATGGCAGTGTTTTCGGCGGCATTATCTGGCTACGTTGGCAGAGTATTTGTTAACACGTTTTTCGTGGTCAAGACTGTTGAAATTTTGATTTTTCTTCGGCTGGGCTAGAATTTTTGCCGAGAAATTCTTGGGTGGTTACTTCGGAATAGCGAAAAAAGTGAAGATCTAATAGTTTGCAACGGCCAGTTATTATGTTAACCAGACATGCGTTCTTCAATAAACAACTTGTCCGCCCCTCGTTGCGTTCTCAACATACAGGCGCTTGTTTGTAGACCCATTTGACAGTAACAGCAAAGGTCGATGCACGTTAGCACTAGATGAAATCTGTTTGTGATTTCCGCTTATGCACCTACCGACTACATTTCTGAGAGGTTAAAGACGCCTTCTACCCCGAAGTGAACACAATGCTAGCAGTTCAGATATCACAGTTGTTACAGGGGACATGAATGCACAAGCAAGTCCCCTGTGCTCTTCAGAAGCTCAGTTAGGTGGTAATTATGGGCTTAACTCCGAACGGACGCACAACGGTGAGCGCCTGTTACAGCTGTGTGCGGAGCACCCTCAGATTCTTAGTAGCAGCACTTTTGGACACAGTGGGTACCGAAGTGCCACTTGGCATCCTCCCGTAGCTGACAATCGATGGGCCCAATGAGAACACATTGTCATATGTTACAGATGAGGTGCCTCTTTACTGGACTGTCGCTGGTTCTGGAGTGCTTGCGTCGACTCTGATCATGCCTTGGTACACTGTCGATTTTCCATGAACTTTCTGGGAGGCATTTCAAGCGTCTCTCTTGATTGGCAACCGAGGAACTACCTCAGCCCTCGGTCAGGCAAGCCTAACAGGATACACTGACGTAAAGCTATCAGCAGCGTATATAGATATGCAACAGACAGAAAAGAAGAGTTTCACAGCTAATGCTCCACTGAGTGCACTCCTTGGTCATATTCAGTAGCATTTGCAACCAGGTGTGCACGGGTCCTTCGGTCCTCAATCTAGGAGGAAGGAACGACTAAACAGCTAGATCCGACGTTTGCACCTTAACGTATTGGATCCAAGTTCTACAATGTTCTCCTTGTCCTTGCTTCCATCCCACACCTTTGCTCGCAAATAGGACCCAACTTGGTAGCCGCTGGGTAAGCATATGCTCAAGCCAGCGAAGCCTCCGCAGTGAAATGATGCTGTCAAACGGTAGGCGGGGTTTGTCAGATTTAGAGACTCCTCAACGCACTTTCTCATTATTGATGTGTTGCTGCTATCGAACACCAGTGATGCTTCGCAGGCAGCGGTGATCGAAGCCAAATAGCCGCTGAGCATCATTTTTGCGAACGGTCCAAGTCTCACAGCCGTACTGCAGAATCGCTCATACTGTGGTATTGTAGACTCGTCTCTTGTGAGCGAG
This sequence comes from Dicrocoelium dendriticum, assembly GCA_944474145.2. Classification (NCBI taxonomy): domain Eukaryota; kingdom Metazoa; phylum Platyhelminthes; class Trematoda; order Plagiorchiida; family Dicrocoeliidae; genus Dicrocoelium; species Dicrocoelium dendriticum. Next base: position 23,533 of record CALYDF020002308.1, on the reverse strand, counting down.
GCTAAGGTTATGACAGAGCCACAGGTAACCAAGGTTAGCGAAACCTTCTCTAGCCTTGGAGAAATGCAGGGAGATCTCATCCATCAAACCGCCAATAATAAGACAAGTCCCAAGGTAAATGAATTTCGTAGAAGGCAGAAGTCACGATTAAACTCTACTCTACGAAACTTACGTTACTCACAAACCTCTTCAAATAATCTACCATCGCCCTTTGGACTTCGGATGGAGTTACTTCGGTCCACTGGGAAGTGACGAGTGAGTGAGCCGATCTGCAACACCAGGACTGTTTCTGTGAGCTCATTGGCAATACGTCGCGCACCAGGCAGAAGTTACGAGTTAAATTCCGCACCTAATCGTCAGCCCTTGGTAGCTCAGTGGTAGAGCAGCGGACCGGAAATTCGTGGACCGAGGTTCGATTCCCCGTCGAGGCAGACTTTCGTGTGGATTTTAATCGTGGCTTCTGCCTTCTACGAAACTTACGGTACTCACAAACCTCCTTCAATTAAATGAATTTGTCGATCATTTCAAGCGGATGCCCCGAAAGTGTGAGAGAAGGAGATGCACTTGGCCAGTGCTGTAACAGGACCTTACATTTGTAAGGGGCAAAAGTTAACCTAAATTGGCAGGCGGACATCTCCAGTCTAAGCAACACATACATGGCGGCCTGTGAGGACTTAGAAATAACACCTAAGACAGCTGCGTACTTCAAGTCCCGAAGGCGATCACCAGGGAGCATTTCAACACCGCATGACTCAGAGTTTTCCAAGGCAGTATCCAATAGCTCGTCTGTGGAGAAGTTCAACAAAAATGGAGAGGTTGGGCAACTCTGTGTAAAACCGCTAGTTTTACTGAAGGGAGGCGAAACGTCTTCGTATACCCGCACGCGGTCCAAAGTTTGATGGTAAATGGTACTGGGATTGCTGATGTACTTTCACTTCAGTAAGAAGTTTCAAACAGTGACTCTGTCAATGGAGTCAAAGGAGGCTCGAATGCCAAGAATATGACTATGGTTGGTCCATTGAACGTTTGACCATGTTCAAGTATCTGGCGGATCGTAAAGATGTGATGGACGCAACTGCGACCCGGGCGAAACCCAATTAGCTGTTTACGCAGGTGCTGTTCCCGTACGCAACTGAGTATCCGCAAGAGTAGCGTAGCCAGCAGTTTGGATGCGACACAAATGAGAATGATGTCACGACCGTCCGGTCTCCTTTTATGTAAACAAGTACAACATCTGCTAAATTCCAGTCGGATGTGATGGTTTCAGCAGTCCAAATCTGATGAAAGAAGCATGCAAGTTCATTGGTGAGCACGACCCCATATTTGAAGAGAGCAGGAGGAATTTCATCTGGACCACGTGGCTTGTGGCACTTCCGTACGCGAATAATAATAATAATAATAATAATAATAATAATAATAATAATGTGTCAGCTGCACGCCGTAACGGCGTTTCGCTGCAGCGGCAACCACCAGTCGCGCGTGGGCTGAGTATACCGCGACGACTCCCACTCCTACACGGATTGCGAACCGGTGAACTTATGGTTGAAAATCAAACGCGCAGGTCACTCGGCCACCGATCGACTTCGTACCCGAAGCTCAAAAATATCTCAGCCTTAGTTGGTGGAGAAACATCCACGCACCAAAGAGCACTGGGAATCGCAGAAAATGGACTCCGTTGTGCCGGGGGCCAGTTGTACTGATCTTCAATGTGCTTTGCCCATCGTACCAGACAACGGTGACGAATGTGAATTAGTTCACCGTCATTTGCACGCAAAATCTCACTCATTCTTGGCATTCTGCCTTGCGCGTTACGAACACACACACACTATACACCTTGGTTAGAGGTGGGAAACACCTCAGCTACTGTGCTGTAATACCTAAAAGAAAAAAGGAAATAAAATGCAACAGGTGCAAGCCAGCTGAGCTACCGGTAACGGATGGGCATCGTTCCGATAAGCTACCTGCCGGCTACTATGCAGTAGAAAAAAATATTTTACTATGCAATATTATAAAATGTTAAATAATGAGATCATAGTTGAAAGGGAAGGCTAAGAGGGATGGTGTGGGACAAAGAAACTCAAAGTACGAACGCCACTGACGTCGGCTCCTAGCCATACCAATAAGTGTATCCAGTCAAACGTGTTCATCGTCTTTCGGGCCCAAACCAGGAAGTTGAGACGCTCCAACTTAGGCCAGCTTCGAGGTGAGGGCCTTCATTCCTGTGGAACAAGTCACCGCTTAGCCACCTCTCCTCTTCTTCCATCCACACCCCGGCGCGCAAACAACGCACTTTGCGGGAGTCGGTGGGCTGGCATTCATAACATGTGGCCCAGCCATCGGAGCCTGGTGCGTGAAATATCGGTGCCGAGCGGTTCATTTCCTTTTCTTGTGCCGTAAACAAAGCGGCGAATACGCTGGTTGTTCACGTGATGTTCCCATCAGCAGTGAGCTAAATTGCGAAGGCACCGGTTGTCGAAAGTAACATGGAACGAAGAATTTGGAAGAATTTGCGGAGTTTCTTGATGACCCCCCCTGATGCATCTCAATGACGCGTTGATTCCACCAAACTTCGCAATGCTTCCTGATGAGCTGTCTGAGCTCAGCACCAGTGGTTCTGCGTAGTGCGATGTACTCAAATTCGGCAGAAATTGTTCGACGGCTTTCCACTGATTGGCGAGACTGTGCGGAGATACAATGACTAGCAGCTTGTCTAGTGAAGTCACAGACCAGTGTAGCGAAGTTTGGTAAGGCGCACTGGTTTGTGCCCAGTGCGTCTCAACATGGGAGGATAGCGAATGCAGGTTGGAGGTTAATGTGTTCTGAAATGCACGGAGGACAATTGGGGCGGCGAGCTTGTCTGTGGTAAGCCGTTTCCGACGACGCTGTTGGGCGCCATCAAAACGCGGAACGAACACAGCACACACGAGTGTATGATCCGAAGTCAAGTAGGTATTTTAAAATGACTTGCAGTCCATTGTACAGCCTCGCCAACGGTAAATATCAGAGATGTGGTCAATCTTCGTCCAAGCTTGACCAAGCGGGGGAGGTCGCCAGGTGGTTCACTGGCGCCAGAAACGCCGAAAATTGGTGCTCTTAGAGAACAAGCCGTAGTCGGCACACACTTGAAGGTGCCGATCGCCGTTGTCGGCCCGTGAGTACAGTGGCTGTGTTGACCTCCAAGTTTGCGCTCACGAATCTCTAGTCATCCGATCTGCACATTTATGTCTCCGACGAGTACCACAATGTCCGTGAGGCGTTTCTAGCGGAGGAGGTCGGTGAGTGGGCGGTAGAACTCGTCTTTAGCTTCATCTGCGCTGAAGTTCGTAGGGGCGTACGCCGTCATAATGAATAAGCAGTGTCTACTGGTCTCCTGACTGGAAGATCGCACTGAGCTTTCCAAGCGGACTGCACAAACACGGCTGTTGACCAGGTACCAGTCAATGAGCGCTGCCTCAGCACGCGCGCTAAAAGAAACTCTTACTTCTGGGCAAACAGAAGCTGCCGCTGTCGCATCTTCAGATAGACGCAAGGTGGATGTACAATCGGAACTTGAGGATGGTGAGAGCAGTCGCAGCATTGTGCTGGAGTCATGTAACCGGGCTACAGTTAGGCAGCAAACGTCGATGGAGTGGATTTCCAAGGTGCGCCCGAGAGCAACTTGTAATACAATCTGCATGAGCATCTGAACTATGCACTTAGCTAGCTTATAGATCGAGCGGAGTGCCATAAAGGCCTTGCTGTTGGAAGTGGATTGTTTGCGATCGGTTTCGAGCGATTCATTGATGAGGTCAAAGGTACTGTTTTTATTTGCAATGCACTTCTGAAGACTCGAAATGGGAAAGGGTTGCTAAGGACAGGAGAGTTGAACAAACGTGAAACGAAAAAGTGAATTCGTGATGCGGTAGAGTGAGGTTTAGCATGCCCGGCCGCCAGCACCTCGGCCGATGAAAGAGTCCATAGAGCGAGAAACTTGAGCAGAGTCGTAAATCAATCATTTCATGTTTTGTGCGGGCATACAGCTTCCCGGTTGCACAGGCTGAGGAAGGGAGTTGACTTAGGTGGCCTGTTATGGGGACCCACGCGGAACCTTGGGTCAAAGGGATCTGACCAGAAAGGCAGCGAGCCGAATTCAAGGAATTGCGGCCAATCGGAGCCGCTGACTGATTTCTCGGTTCATACTCCTTTCCTTTAGCAGGCTGCAAAACAGGGGACCAATACTCCTAGTTATTAAGCGTCTAGCTGAAGGATTAAAATGCTCCAGCGAGGCCAAGAAGGGGCAGTGACTTTATGTAGTGGCGAGTCACATTCGCCACGTCACAGTGTTGTGCAACGGATATAGGTGGCTTTTATAGGGAGAAGGTTTGTCAGGCGAAAATCCACCACATCCTGGAACACTGCCGTCGAACAGTTTGCTGGTACGGGTAGATCCCGAACTACCCAGCCGGCAGAAAGAAGAGGTAGTTTGTCAAGCCAGACTATCAGCATGACGCCGGTACGCAGTATCGATGCTTCGGTGCCTCGCAACCACCACCAGTTGCACCGTTCCCTAGCAAGGATCTAACCCCCGCCCTTTGATTACATGGCACACTTGTAATCCTGTAGGCTATGCGCCTGCGTACCGAAGCTTCAATCCCTTGTCCCAATGACACACAGCAACAGTGGAATAAAAACTGGAGCGCCATGGACGACGCAGCAGCCTCTGCTTGTGTTACTATCATTCATTACCGCACGAGTCCCTGGATATCCGTGATGTCGGTGAACCTGTTGCAATTCGGAAGAAAACTCCCGGGTGGCTCCAAGCACAACGTGACCGGAAGCACTATTAGGCGGAAAATAAAGCCTAGCCTGCGTGCTAACAAGGAAGCCAGGTGAACTAGTATAGCTCAAGAATTAGAGGAGGCAGGATCAGTAGGCACTTATTGCTAGCTCTACCAACCGACTCGCACCAATGGTCTCAGAAAACTAGGCGTCTGCGAGACATCCAAAGACAGCGCTGGTGTCATGATTTATAATAACGAGCGTAGTATAACCCGTTGGGCCTAGTAGTTTCGAGATCAGCTCAGTTGGCTCCTGGACCCTTTCAACGCGCGAGGAGCTCTAGGTAACTGATCGCAACACTTAGCAACTGCATCAGCAACACCGGGTGCATAACCAATGAAATACAATACCAAAGCTACAGCTGATGTCTTGAATCTGCGACATCTGTGGAGTCAGAAAGAGGCTTCGCTCTTTCTGTAAGGCCGTGTTAGCAAGGCCGTAGTGAAAGCCGTACGACTCTAAGAAGAGAGACTCGGTCCCTTCGATCTGGGGACCTGTAGCGCCTTCAAATCTTTGATCATCGTTGTCTCCGAAGGATTGCTGGTGTCGTATAGCACCAAGGTGTCAGCAGCAGTGATTTAAGTAAACGAGTTTAAGGCAGTGATAACCAGGCTAGTGTACCTCAGAACAACTGATAGCACTGAATAAGTTGCATTAGCTTGGGCGTGTCCTGCGTGCGCCCAGACATCGCTTACAGTGTAGAGGTTTGTTTTGTCTGCGAGATGTAAGGTGGCGCAAAGCCCGAGGTGAGAAAAAGTTAAATTGGCAGAAGGAAGTGCATTCACTGTCAAGCAAAATCGCGCGGTCAGTCCGTCTAGTTTTCCAGGTTGGAGTCCACGTGACCCGCCTTGTGCATGGCCCGAGAAGTTACAGGACATGGCTCACAGTCGACACCAGTGCAGCGTCTGCTGTTGTCTATTAACCGGACTGCCAGTTTAAAGTGTTCAGTGCTGAGTTATCTGCAGCGTAATGGCTGACTATGACGAGGAGCAACGAAAACCACAAGGAAGCTATCTTGGTGATATCGCCTCATAATTACACGATAGACAGTGCTTGTGAGAACATGTTGTTGACAAGGTGCAGGCGTCTTGACCCTGAGCGTTTGTTCAGGGAAGTAAGCTTTTACGGCAGTGCCTCCTTCTCTTCTTCTTGTTATTATTCGTTCCGTACGCCGCTCTTGTTGTACGGCAGCGAAGCATCAGTTGAAATGGTTGATCTACTGCTGAGGTTGTTGTCGTTGTTGAATTATATCTTATGGTTCTTTCTAAAGGTGCCAGTGAGTTAACCAGTGTGCATCGGAAAGGTACTTTATAGTGCATCATACAATGTTGAGAGGAACAGTTAAACCAGCGAACAGTACGCTGATAATGACTACAAGCACGGTTGGAGTGTGCGAGGTTGTCAGATGCGGTGACATGAAGGAAATCCACCGATAACTGCGCATGGATAAACCCAAACAGAAATGCCCACATGGATGAATGACCACAAGGAAATGTGGTCCCCAGAGCAACGACTTCTTTGCAAAGGAAAAGTGATCATTTAAAGTCCCCACATAGCCACGTTTTCGCAAATCGTCACGATTGATGATTTTCTTAATGCTATGCGGGCTGTGGCCAGAACAGCTGAATGGTCTGTACGAGTTTCTTTTGACCGCATAGCTACGGGTTTCGGAACCGGAGGGTGATTGCTTCTATTGTCACCAGTGGACGGTATCAGACTGTTCGGGCGTTAAGTAGAGTTGAACAACTGTGATCCGAGCACCGAATTGTGGTGCATCCAGTTGACGTGACTCATACCACCAGAATACCAGTAGAAAACAATGGTACGATGGTGGAGTTGGAGGCAAATGGAATGTAGGGAAAACCGAAACAGAGGGGGGCGAAAGACTTAGAATAATCAGAATGGAACGAAAATTAACGTGCAGATGCAAGAAACCGAATCCAGGAACGCCCCTGACTGTGTGACATCACCATGTGGCAGATAGAAATCACACCAGTAATCCTGTGCAACCGAGTTGCTCTACGGGGAATACTCAATATACCAGCTGCAAAAATATTCTCTCTAAAGTCAGACATCAAGCTCCAATTTTAAGTAAGAAGCTCCCCTATTTCCCTTTGGGAAATTCGGACAGCCCTTTAACCGATAACGTGCAAGTGATTGCGGAACTCGATTCTATCACCCAGTTCGTCTACCGTCCCTGGTACTGTACCCACAAACATTGTAAAACCGAATCCAATCTCGCTGCCAACTGATGAGTAACCTTGAACCGCAGCACGTCACCAAATCAAACGTGCAAACATAGTTCGTTCAGATGAATTACGAAGGAACGTGTGCCCGCCATGGATGAACGACCTAAGTCCACTGCGAATATAAACCATGACCCTAACAATACATGTCAATTACTGCAAACCCCCTACTAGTCCCCATCTCGACGTGACATCAGACAAGAACACTGTGGCACAATTAGAAATAGTAAACCTCATATCATCGCCATACTCTGAGAGATATCCCTGGTGCATCGATTCAATCAGGTGGGTGAAAACTCCATAAAAATACATCAGCTCCATCAAGCCACTGCCAATTTACTCCAATGTTCTCCAGCGGAAAACAAACTTTTTCGCGTAGACCGCACTCAGGCACAGGGAATTTTCTGAACTCTCAAGCCCCATCCTTGAGCACCATTAGCCATTTAATACATGACAATTGCAGACATAGCGACTCACCTATTACAGGAATAGAGAGTCGCTTAAATAACATAAGCGAACACAGAAATTATGCCTTTTATCATGGTACATTCAAGTCAACGCTCATCAATGCACCTTCTCTAGTACATAAAATGCACTAGTTCCGCTGCTTCTTCGCTCTTCATCAACCCCATATTCATCTTATTATCGAATCGTGTGCACCAGTGAAAATGCAGGTTATCTTGTTACTATACAAGGTTAATATTTGATTCGAAAGGACCAATGTCATGGTAGTGGAGGTGTTTGTATCATTTACTGTATGAACAACTTAGTTGCTTCACAATACAGCGACGAGCACTTCTCATCATTTAATGAGTCCATTTGGATTACAGTAGTGTCCTTGGCTTATGATATAAGGTTGGTTAGTTGTGCTTATTAACCAACGAAGCATTGCGCCCTTGATAATTGACTGCATCAGACTAAGATGTGGCATGCCTCTGCACTTCCAATTCGCTTTAGAGTAGTTGGAGATGTCGGCTGGTGGCCGAAAAGATTGTGCTTCTGGCCTGAACTCCTTAGGTCATCACTCGGAATCCGCGTAGAAGTGGGCGTCCTCACTGTATACTCAGTGCATGCATGACCAGTGGTCGTCAAGTGGCAGCGATGCGTCGGGATAGTGTGCCGGCGTACTGCGGATGACTTCTTAGTTGGAGATATCAACTTACCAAATATTCCATGCATCGAATGGAAGCGTACAGGAAAACAAGTTGAAATCTTGCTTTATCCGCTTGATGGAAGATAGACACAGCATGCAACATCTCCCACAAGGTTGTACAATTCACTCGACCTCATATTCACTACTCGTCCGATAGTTGCTGGTATCGACGTACTAGACTGTCCACACGGTAGTGACCAGACTGCGGTCAGTCGCAAATGAACACTACATAGACATCTACGGCGTAGTTGAGAAACATGTGTAATTTTGGTACAATAAGCTAAATAAACTCTGCTACACTTGTGTATACTTCTGGCTGGACTGATTTCATCATGTATGTTAGCCCAAGAACCTAAATGGACTCATCGAAACTGTATCGTCTGCTCTAGCTCGCACAGGAAATAAGCCATGGATGCAGGAAAAATAGCACGAACGTAATAGTAGAGCTCCTTCCAAACAGTTTCATCAGACTCATAACTTTACAGTTCTATACAAGCTTCACAAACTGTGAATCAAAATGTAAATCTGAGAATCCTTCATGTTAAGGAAGAAGAAACAGGAATCACGAAGCATGTTAATCCAGAATTTGAAATAGCACGGTCACTAAAAAAGCGCATTCTAACACAACAAAACCCACTGCTACATCTTGTTACGCCTGAAAGTGTCTTTATCCATATCTGGGCTGCTGTAGCTGAAACTTTTGACAATTATTTTGTGGATTGTTTTACCACTGTGCTCGATATGCTTTGGGATCACCCCCTCCCCCACAATCCTGCGGTCCATGTATCTCTAACGTAGATTTCGAAACTAGTTTGATCAAATGGGAAATTAACGCTTTAAAGATGACAATTCATCTAGTCCTAGATGGAATCGCGCCAGTGTTTTTAAGATCCGGTGGAAATGATGTCCACTGCTTACTACTGAACTTATTTACTATCTCAATGGCATCTGGGTTTTAACCCGGGCAGTGTAAACTGACGATATTGACATCCCGCCATAAAACTGGGCCTAGATTTAACGTTGAAAACTATCGGCCCAGAAATTACACTAAAGCAAGCAGCACCTGGTTAAAAATTAAATCGTTACATGCTTAATATCAAACAGTCTTTTGTCACATTTACGGCAATAATTTTTTTAAAAGTGTTCAAGTGCTCCTTACAAATTAAGAAAATCGACTGAATCTGACAAGGCTCGTTTCGTACTTCACTTGGACCTTCAAAAAGCTTTTGGCAGTTTCACATAAATCGCTGATCCATAAACTTCGCCTTAGCGGAATCGCAGCATCACTACTAGCCTGGTTAGAAGCCTACCTCATGGGTCGAAAGCAGGCAGTCTAGGTGGGTATCTGTTGGAGACAAGAGATATTAATAGTGGAGTGTTACAAGACAGTGTAGTTGATCCACATCTATCTGATATTTGTAGATTATCTTTTTCCTGCAATAAGGCATGGTAGATCTTATGTGTTTGCAGATGAAATAAACTTTGGTACACCACTGTGTCTCAATATCGCGTTGTTATATATGCGATCCAACGTGATCTAGTTGCTCTGGAAGAATGGTGTGTTTCCGATCTTCAATGAAAATTTCAACACCGAAATGCAGCATCATGTGTTATGTTTATCTTACATGGAACCGCACTCCATTCGAGCGACTCAAGATGTGTCTTAGGACTCTACTTTTCAGGTTCCTTGAATTTCAAAGAACAAGTTGTGTATACGGTGGCTAAAACGCGACAGATTGTGGGAATGACATACCGAGTGTTTATAACAAGCAATGTTAAGAGCCTGTGATCCAAACTGTACGCCAGACCATTATCGGAATACTCAGCCACCGCCTGTTGTAGCATTCGAGGTTGCGACACGGTTGCAATCAAAGCTACACAAAGGTCGATTACCAAAACAATCGTGGGCTGCACCTCTAAACGTACTTTTAAAGATAGATGTCATTTGTGGAAAACCGAACCAATTTGGCTTCGAAGATTAAGGCCGAATTTATGTCTATTATTAAAAATTGTCTATCGACTGACATACACTAGTTAATATCAGCCGCTATTCCAAAAACCTTCAGTGCATGGCCTAAGAAGGAAAAACTGTCATAAAGCTACCTTGTTGCCGAAAGCCTCTACTGTACACACAAATATCGCACGTTATGGAATCAACTGTCTCAGGCTATCAGAAGTACATCTTCGCTTCGGACATCTAAGATACAACTAAGAGTACTCAAATGTTAATAAAATTGGAGCTGTTTGGCGCTAGTTGCACAGACGAATGGGTGAAGGTAAACTGGTCTAGTAACATCTAAGCAACATCAAAGTGTAGATAAATATAGGGAGGAAGACTTGTCGATACAAAGTGAAATACAGTGTTCGCTTTTCATGAGTTTTTCTAGCTGGACTAGCTCTGTCTCTCGTTTCTTCTTCCTACATTGTCATATGCATCGATATTACTCCCCATTGGCTTACAGAAAATTTGGCATATCGATAGGTTGGACAAATGTAATCTGATTTTCCATCTGTCTATAACGTTATATTCTTCGTGTTACTCAGGTTGATGGTCCATTGGTTGCCCACGAAAACATGGGCGCATCGAAGAATCGGATAGATAGAATTTATCTTTGATATTGCTACTCACCTATACTGCTCTTGCTTAACTTGAAGACCAACTGATGACATTTGAAAAACATGCGCATATTGATGGCTTGGATCAACTAGATTTTCTTTTGTCTTCATTTTTCCTCCCCCCTACACAGCTAGGTGAAAGGCATGAGTGCCTGCAAAATATGAACCACTGAAAGGTTGAACTATTGAAGATTTGCAAACAAACCACCCAATTTACGTAGGCAATTCCATTTTCGTGTTATCATATCTTACCCCCTGTGTCACGCACGTCGTTAATACTCATTACTTTAGATGTTTCGTGATGAAGACAGTTCTCAGTTTAAAAGTTAACCGTGTAATCTGTACCGCTAGCACACTATCTTTATTTTGAAAATGATTGTTATATACCAGTTAGGAATTTTTATGATTACATTTTCCATGTATATATTGTCACTCACCTCCGCAAAAACATTGTGATGTTGCTTTCTTGTCACAAGCAGCCACCTTAATCTATAGCACGATTTGCAATCGTCGTGAATTTCGAAAATAAATGAATGGCGAAAGAATCAGTGGAAGTGGGATCACAAGCGCTGGTGTACAGCAGTTTACATCTCCTTTGTACCTTACGATTGGGTCAGTTTGGCTGGGCGGTGTGCCAATTATCTGAGAAGAATACCAATTTCAATGTGTGGGTGTGTGTTTCCAGCTAATGGTCTAGGCCATCCCAGTAGCCAATGTTCACTACGACGGCACACACCAATCTGACCAAGTTTCTTAGACAAATCTTCACTCTGCTGTGTGATGTCATGGACTGGCTATCTCACAGTTCAGCCCAAATTGGTGCGACCACAACGTATACTGAACGCTGAGGAAACAGATCAACGACCCGGACGGAGGACTTGGCGCAACCAAAGTAAGCGAGTAAAATTCAGCAAACCCCTGAGTGAGGAAACAGAAGACTTCTTCCAAAAACCTAAAGGGGCGGATCTCAGTATTGTTAACGTGATGCTCCCACCTGTGTCAGACTCAAGAAGAGCTATGTCGTCCGCATACTCCAAGTTTATCAGTCGGCCACTTGGCGTAACTTCTACTCCAGAATAGTCTGGAAGGAAGAAGCCACTCATGTGTGATCATTTCAATCACAAATTTGGGGGAGAAAATGAGATAGATTAACCTTACGGAATCCCACTTGTTATGGGGAAATCAGGAGACAGTTTCCGTAGACCCTCAGGAATCATGACAGAGATACTTCAGAATGGAAAGGAGTTTAGCTGGCATGCCCTTATGGATAGGCAGTGCACATGCTGGCGCGGTCAACAGAGTCGAAGGCGGATTTCAATTCAAGGAAAACCATCATAATCTTGTGTCTATATGTGTGTTTGTTTTAACACTAAGCAAAGAGCTAATACGTGGTAGACACAAACACGAGCATGACGGGAGCCAGCTTAGCATTTTGTGATTCGGTCCTCATCGAAAAGCTTTTGGGCAATAAAAGCAATGCAAACGCAAAGATGATTTCTGCACAAATAGCACTGGCCCTTCTTGAAAATGGGCACGACAGTTGGCAGTCCACAGTCTGAAGGCACTTATCTTAAGTATCCCAAACCATATTAAAAAGAGAAGCAAGTTAAGTCAACAATGATTTATCTCCATTGTTAAGTGATTTTAACTTACAGAACCCTATATCAGCAGCCAAGACCAGCTCATACGTCATAAAGGTCGACATATTCTGAGTGCAAGCATGGAACTAAATGGATGCCACTTGAGAGCGATGAATTTCTATGACGACAGATGTCGTCTGAAGCAGCGCTAGATTGTTGAGCGATTGCGCGCTGAATTTGATGATGACGTGCCTTCAAGAACCACCGCGTTTTAATGGTTTGAGGAATTCAAGAGTGGCAGACGTACGCTGGACGATCAGGCACGGTGTGAGCGACCTGTAGAGGCCACCACCGTGGATAACATTGCTACTGTGCAAGTGATACTGGAGAAGAACGCACGGGTAGCTGCGGTACAGCTAAGGAAAAGCATCGGGATCAATCTGCACCATCCTGCACGGGAACCTCGGCCACAAAAAGGTTTGCGCATGCTGGGTACCCCCTATCAGCTCAGTGAGGACCAGAAAGTAGCTCGGGTGAATTGGTGTCGCACCATGTTTGCCAGGTTTCATGGTGGACGCTCCAATGCCGTTTGGGAGATCCTCAGTGGTTATGACACCTGGATGCACAGTTTCGACCCACAGACCAGGCAAAATTTGGCTCAGTGGACCGTCGTTGACGGGGCGTCGCCTCAGAAATGCCGGTGAGAGAGCAGTGTGACCAAACAGATGGTGGCTGTGCCCGTGCCCAAGACCGGTCATGTGGCTACTCTATCGCTCGTACGGCAACGCACTATCACCGAATACCAGTGTGCCACTCATTGTCTCCCACAAATTGTAGAAGCTAGAGTCAGGGGTCATCCTTGCTGCACCATAACAAAGCAGCTGCACACAGGTCTCATATCGTGGTAGATTTTATGGCTAGAGAACGCATTCAGGAGGGTTGTCACGCACTCTGTGGTCCAAACCTGGTTTCGTGTGAATATTTATGTTCTCAAATGTCAAGCGCATGGTGGATAGACGAGCCTCCAGGATCTGCACTTGAGGACTTTATTGAGTTGCTTGAAGGGTTAACTGATTTGGCATGGTCTAGCTGCTTCTCGAAATGTTTGAAACGCATGAAACTGTGCAGGAACGCTGTTGGAAGGTTGTTCGTAAAAATGTAATGCTTATATGGTTGTAAACAATAAAACAGTTGCACATTCGGAAACTTATGGCTTTGCTCTCGTAGTCTAGGTCGAATATAATAATCAAACTAGAGCCCCCACATATTATCATAATTCCATGCGGTGAAACATTTCTTTCCATACACTCGGACCTGCTACCGATCAAATTGTGATCGAAGTATTCTGTATTAAACTGATCACGCCAACTCAGCTGAGGCCAAGAGCAATTGAGAAAATCATTACAACTTTTACTAATAATCACCAAAACGGCTTCCCATCTTGCCGAGACAAATACATTATTAATATTAATAGTCAGGATATATAATGTTATTATGTGCAGCGGACCGCTGGAGACATAAGATCTTCGAGTCCTCAAATGAGATGACCCATTTCGCCGTATGCCAACATTAAACTATGCGATTGCATTGCTGAACAAGGTTCACAGATTCCTCAGTCAATCTGCTTTCGATAAAGAACCATACACGTAGCAAAAACCGTAGTATGCAACCACTTCGTCACGGCCTATGACTTTTGCGTAGCTTATACTACTGGAAGCCTTAACTGTCCTAATGCAAATTCCGTCGAATCTTAGTTATAAGAAACCTACTAATAATACCGGGGTCTGCCAAGTACCTAAGGTCATCCAAAAGGAAAGAAACTCAACGCTCGGGGTAAAGTGTATTCAACAATTTCGCGGCGAACGGCCGAAGCAACCCCAACGTTTTCTCCGATGTGTAGTCCCTATGCATGAACCTGTCCATGGCGAACACTTTTCCTCGGTCCCTTGACTGGTCGCCGTTGACAGGTTGGACTGCAATTGTGTATAAGTCTGAAATCATAACAAAACGACACACGGACACGCCATGTAAAACTGCGTTGGAGAAACCTCATTCTGATTCGCTTCCTTCGTTATCGACAAAGCTAACCAAGAGATGTTCGTGTGAAGGTGACAGTAAAGGGATCATTTCGGCTGAATGCTGTAAGTTCTACTCCGAAACCGTGTCAGAGCAGCTCATGTCAGTGAGGCAACAACAATACACGTGAGCTAATATGACCTTGGATTCATTTCCCCTAATCTTGTTTATCAGTTGCAGCAAAAAGAACTATCATACGCAGCGCTGTCGTAATTACTCTGCACACTGCTTCCAAGTTCACTTTAATGGAAATGGATGACATCAAGTTGCTCGCTGGTTATCTTGGGACTGTACCATCCGCCCTTGATAAAATAACCGGAATGCTCCGATCGTGCGACAAGCATTTCGAGTCTTTAAACCGCAAGGTTTCTCAAGCATAGCCCTCATCCGCTTGCTTGCTTTTTGATGTATGACATTGACCAGCGTAAAACTGCTGAAATGCGTTCTTTCACAAGTTGCAAAAGCTAGCTGTTACTTCAGGGAACTGTGAATCCCTTAGTTTTAGAAGCCGTGTACGAAGGATCACAGTGAGTTCCAGACGAGCCAGTTTGAAGATCACATGTACCATCAAGTCTGCGGTCATCGTTGCTAACGAACCATTGCTGGTGTCGAGTGGCACAAGAGTGTGTGTGTGCAGCGATGAGGAGTGACAGTGGTGCTACAAATATTCACATACGTTTCACCCGGAAGACCTCTGTTCGTCTAGTTGATTTTCAATGGCTTCCATTTGCGGTAGTATCATAATGCTGATTCTCTTTGTTCTCTGTCTGACACTCCCATCGCAGAAGTAAGGCACAAAAGTCAAGAACAGACTGAGTTTTTTCAAAACACCAAGTTCTCATGAGATGCGCTTGGTGAGAGATGGTGATTGGTTCCGGTACATACGCTCGGTTGTCATTTATAACCAATCGCCCCAACCACTTCGGCAAATGTTCAGATACCATTTGAGCGAACTGGCGCGCAGTTCTGCCCAAATACAGGTAACTGCAACCGCAAGTGAACTGATAAACAACCTGAGGCTTCGTGTGGTGTGCATGAGTCGCAACTAGGCGATCATGTTGCTGCGTGTTAGAGTGGACCTGAGTTTGTGCCCGAGAGTTTTATTGTCTGAGGTGCGAATATCTTTACATATCAAACACATATATTTTCATAGAGACCTGTTGCCGTCTAATCGTCACTGTACTGGCTTTGACGATCCGTCATGTCCTACTTGTCACCACAGTGCACTACCAGTGTGACCAATCGTGACCAGCCAAACGTGACGAGTCAGTAGTGCGTTGTAAGGCAGCGGTCCGTAGCCTAAAGTTCACAATCCAGTTTTTTAATACGACGGGGCGCGGGTGCGAGACTGAGTAGAGACAGGTAGGCCCTCGCAGTATCCTTAGACTACGTACGACCGATGGTGGTTGCGCGGCAGTGAGTAATCAGTACTGCGCATCGGCGTACTACTGATGGTTTTCTTATTCTTGTACATGTGTCCACTCGGTGCAGTTCCCGAACAGCTAGTTCCGCTACTACTTTGATCCGCCTCACCCTCGTCGAGTTAGTGCTAAGGCAACCCACCCGAAGTGTGTTCGAGTCATCACAAGACACGGCACGATTTTGGCCCCTTTTCTCTCCTCATCTAGCAACAACAGACCCCACAAGTTACTGGGGTCTGTCACATGTGCAACAAATTCTACATCCCTGTCCGAAACCAATGCGACAATCGTCGCATTGTCCTCATCAAACCAGTCAGGCCGATTACAGTTTGCGATCCTGATGGTCTCCTCGGTAGCAGATGTCACCTGGTCGCGAATGTGGTGCCACAGGTCGCCCACTGTGGAAATGCAGTCCACATCACACAGGCATACAGCCATCGGCTACTCCGGCTCAATACGTTTGGCCACAGAACCAATGGAGATAATGTCAAATTTACGCCGATTTACGGCGGGAGTGCGATACTCAGATTTACGAAAACCTATGTACAGTTTGGTCCGCACCAATTTGTGTCCAGCGCCGCACTCAACTCCACGCAGTACACGAGTCATGCGCACTTCACGCTGACGTACGATGACATAGTTGAGCAGGAGAGCGTGACCATTCCGTGGTTGCGTCCAAGTTGCTATATCACTCGCAATCAGTGCTAACCAGGTGTTCGTTATCGTCAGGCCTTGGGTGGCACACAGTGAGACCACCTTGTCACCGTTCGCATTTATCGAACCAATTCTATGCCGACGAATAACATCTATCCACACTGGTGCATCATGCCCGACACGCGGGTTGAAATCACCCAGCAGACAGTATCACGGAGGATATCTGAGTGTAGAATTGATCACGCATGTCATCAGGATAACACATGGTCGGACGTACGTGCTCATCAAGGAGGCAAACTTACCTCTTCCCAGTCATGGTCGAACAGTCATCAGTCGCGCGCTGATGCCTGTTGGTTCACCCACGAGCTGGCCATGGAGAGGATCGGATATTGCAAATCCGACCCCATCCTCATGTGGTGCTGAGGCGGCGTTGCCCACCCAGTAGAATGTGTAGCCATCACCTGCTTCATGCAACTTACCTTGCTCAATGAGCCGAGTCTCACTAAACGCACTGCTGCATAGTGGGTCCATACACGGCCTTCAAGGAGTCGTAGAACTCTTTTTATTGACAGCGTTCAGCTTAGGACTGCATCTGCAAAACTTGCACTGTCCACTATGCATTTTGCACCTGACGCAGCGTTCCAGCTAGCTGCCTTCCAATGTGGCGAAAAGTATTACTCTTCATCGTGTTGTTAGGGTAAACCTCGTACTAACAGCCCGATTGTCATACTGTTTTTCTCGAGCCAGTCGAGCCGCTTACAGTTTGCACATCCATAAGTTTTCTCCGTAGCAACGGTCACTTATTTTTTCAAGTGGTCCCATAGGACGCTGATAGAAACCGAGAAGTCGTCTTCGCCGAGGCTGGTTCTTATGGCAATCACCAGTGCTTTTCTCTTCTGCATTCATAAGGGGGCGTACCTTGTAATTCCTCCGATTGCTATTCGCTGGAAAGTACGACGATTTGTAGACATTTATGTAGAACTTTGTGCGCACCAGCTTATGATCAGTCCCACATTCAGCTCCACGCATATCCCGTTGATTTACGATGACGTACTTCAGCACGTGAGCATGACCACTCCGTGGGTGGGTCCATGTAGCAATGTTACTAGCACCGAGAGAGAAACGAAAGTGTTCGTGATTGTCAAGCCATGTGTGGCACACAATGAAAGCAAACACTCTCCGTTTCCATTCCAATCTCGTGCGGCCCAATCACCTCAGTCCACGCCGTGGCATCACGCCCTACACGTGAATTGAAGTTACCAAGCAGGAATAGTCAATCACCCATTGGCACAGAGGCCACTCGTGAGTAGTGCTGATCTTTCGTGTCCTCTAAATAACTCGTGATGGGACCATACGTACTAATAAATGTTGCGAAATTACCACGTCTGAGGCATATAAAGAGCGACAGCAACCGTGTGGTGGTACCAATCAGCTCCCCCATCAAGCAGCCATTCAGGCAGTCAGTAACTGCAAATCCGATGCCTTGTTCACGTGGTGCTTCGTCGGGATTTCCAATCCAGTAGAAAGTGTACCCAGCAACATCCGCTCGCAATTTACCTTGATCAGCAATTAGCACCTCACTCAGCGCTGCGACGTCAATGCCATACAGCGTAAGCTCCATGGCGACTAATGCGGTTCATCGCGCATGTCCATGATTAGTGTCCCGATCGTGCAGCGTGCGCACATTCCAGCATCCAAGTGTGAGTGTTTGGTGTGCTGGCTTGCCGCCACGTGTGGCTCTTGATGTCGATGGCGGAGAAATGGTTGGATTTGCCTAGTTCGGGGTTTGCGATAAAAATGGTTGACGTGATGGGGACATGGACGGAGGAATGTGGAGTGCTATGGAACCGGGGAACAAGCAAATGATCAATGCTGGTTAAATGTCATTTAGGCACCCTACGGTGTGTGAGAGATGAGGTGACACCTAAACCAATATTGCTCGACGAACTACGTCGGTGCAGGGTGCTATTATGTTGCATTGGACTTTGCATACTCAGTAGCAGTACAAGAATTGCGTGTGTAGTGCTATCAAGAAATCCACGAACTGGTCTCAAGGGCTACGAAGAAAAAGATGCGATGAGGCAGAATGATATAAAGTGCGTGGAAATGTAATAACAACATGTGTGAATGCAAATAAAAATGCATGAATTGAAGTGTCGCTAAAGCTATGTTAGCTCAACCGCGTTGCAAGCAGAACAGACGCCACTATGGAGAATTTTTGAGGATATGATCAGTATGGGGCTAGTAACGTTGATAACTTTGCAATGTGTCCTAAAATGGGCGCAAAAACAGCGTGGAACAGTGATGACGTATCGTTGGTGTGTGCTGTAATGTCGTCTATTATATTAAATGCAAACTATTCGGCTCAGAAGGTACGCCGTAGCCGGTCTGATTACCACTTGTTCGATAGGTAAGCGAGAATTCATACGTATATGGAACCATCAAGCAGTCAGTCGTGTGTGACTATTTATGGTCCCTTTGAGCATACATTCTCTGCGCTGGGTGCGGTCGGCGCGAAAAAGTGTGTTTTCCGCTAGAGAACATTGGAGTAAATTAGCAGTGGCTTGTGGTATTTGATGTATTCTTATGGAGTTTTCACCTCCATGGTTGAATCCATGCACCCGGGACATCTCTCAGAGTATGGCGATGACATGAGGTTTACTATTTCCAAATGTGCCACTGTGTTCTTGTCTGATGTCACGTCCAGTTGGGGACTAGTCGGGTGTTTGCAGTAACTGGCACGTATTGACCGGATCATGGTCTGTATGTGAAGTGGATTTAGGTCGTTCACCCATGGCGGGCACACGTTCTGTGGTAATTCGTCTGAACGAACTATGTTAGCACGTTTGATTTGGTGACGCGCTGCGGTTCAAGGGTACTCAGCAATTGGCAGCGAGATCAGATGCGTTTTTATGATGTTTGTGGTTGCAGTAGCAGGGACGCTAGACGAACTGGGTGATAGAATCGAGTTCCGCCATCACTAGCAGTTTACTGGTTAAAGGGCTGCACTGAATTTCCAGAAGAGAAGTAGGGAAGCTTTTTACTTAATATTGGAGGTTGATGTCTGAATTTAGACGGCATACTTTTGCAACTGGTATATTGAGTATTCCTCGTAGAACAACTCGGTTGCACAGGATTACTGGTGTGAACAATGAACAATGATGAACAATGATTTATAACGGGTGAAAAAGCAGGTGCTTGACATGTCTCGTAGGGTGTTTAGAGTGAGGAAAGATAGATCAAGGGATAATGGAGTCGTCAGTTTGGGCGAGTACAGATTTATCTGCACTAGCTTATAAAGGGAGTTTGAAATGAGAATGCACGCACACAAAGCAATAAGGGGAGTTGTTATCGATCACGAAATAGGCGAGAAAAAAATGGCAAGGACAACGCTTACTTGTGTGCAACTATCTTGGGTCGACGGGATACAGAAATCCAGTTTCTATAGTAGTACCGTTTATCAAATTTTGAGCAAGGGGTTCGGAGTGACCCATTCTCGAGTAGGGTTATGGCACTATCCACTGTCTATTGTGCATTATTGCCAGTATCTTGTGGTCATGGGTTATAGCACGTAGCGTAAATGTGACAGAGCATCGTCAAGGCATTTTTTGAAAAGGGTTAGGGTGGGTGCATTAATTACATGTTCCGGGAGGGCGTTCGAAGGCTGTGAAACTCGAAGAGAGAAATAGTTTCGTCGACATTCCAGTCGGCTGTACTGCGTGACTAACTTAAACTGGTGACATCTGCGCGGGGTGTTTTGACTGAGTATTACAAGGGAATGACATGGGTTGTTGGGGTTTCTCAGGATCAGGTACACCATTATGAGATCGCCCCTTATACGCCGATAACGTCCAATGTATATTTTGAGAGTCTTCAGCTTGAGTGAGCAGGGGAGGCTGGCCAAACCTCTGACGCTATTCGTTTCCCTACATTGTGCGGTATCGAGCGCGGTGTGATGGTGCTTGAGCCAGGGTTGCCATGCTTGAATAGCGTATCCCGCGTGCGGCATCACGTACGCACTAAGCATTTTTGGATAGACTGAAGGGTCACACTTCCCGAAAGCTCTGCGAAGAAGGCCAAGGTACTGGTTTGCTCTCTTAGCTGTCTTTTCAGTCTGCTTCAAACAACCGAGGTAATCTTGAACTAGCACACCGACATCGCACTCGTGAGAAGCCCGCTGCAGAATGTATGGTCCTAGGCGGTACTTGTGCATACTCTTGTGCCGTATGTTAAGAACTTTGCACTCGGTGACGTTGAAATGCAGCCTGTTCTCGATGGACCATGTGTACGCTTTGTCCAGGTTCTCCTGTAACACTGTGTGATCCTCCACTGCAGCTATAGTACGCCATCCTTTTAGACCACCAGCAAATAGCAAACAGTTAGCACACTCGCGAGATCATTTATGGAAACCAGGAACAGGCGAGGTCCAAGTACCGAGCTCTGAAGTATCTCGCACTGAACTTCGATTGATTCTGATAGGTTTCTTCGAGCCCACACATTCCGGTGACGTGGCAAGAGAAAGTCTCCTATTCAGCCCAGAACAGGATCGCCGATTCCATATTTCTGAAGTTTGTGGAGTAGAATGCGATGGTCTAGACGGTCGAATGTCTTTGAGAAATCCAAGTAGGCCGCGTCGACTCCCACACCAGCGTCCACAGATTCCGTCCAGCCCGCACGAGCAATCAACGGTTGCGTGGTACAGGACCGATTTTGGCGAAATCCGTGTTGCTCCGGTACGAGAATTTTGTTGCTCTCCAGGTACCCCGTCAAAGCCTCAGCTAGAATGGACTCCATGACCTTGGAGATCAAAGGAAGTAGTGTTATCGGGCGATAATTTGCTGATTCAGCACGACTGCCACTTTGGTAGATTGGCGTGATGATTCCCTGCTTCCACATCGTGGGGACGTGCATCACGTATAGACATCGTTGAAAGAAAACTCCTAGTGGTCCTGCCAAACTAATGACAGCAATTTTCAACGCATTCAGGCGAATGCCGTCTGCACGCTGGGAGCTGAATTCGCGCAGAGACATCAGCCTCTTCAGTACAGCTGCGGAGGTGAACGACATGTGATTAAGTCCTGATGGCGGTATTATCTGCTTAGACAGGATGTATGATGATTGCACACTTTGGGAGGTACGGCTAAATTGTTGTACAAGAACGTTGGCCGCCTCTTGTGGTTTTTGGGCTAACCTCTTGGTTACGACGCGCTCTGACGATCTGGTATCAACGCTGCTAGTCGGACGAACGAATGTGACATGGAACTATATTCACGCACGACAAAGTAATCAACGAAATTCGAAGTTGTAAGCCCCGTGAGACTTAGGCACAACACAGTTACTACTTACGAGTTAAACGGGCTCCTAGACCGAACGCAATTGCACACGCAGCTACCCTAACTCGAGAGAACAACACAAAAAGACAGGCCTTTCGCGTAGGCCCATTTACCGGCCAGGCTCAAGGCGATTACAGCGTAGTACAGCGGTTCTTTGATACCTCGATGGTGTCAATAGTTTGCGTAAGCAGACCCTGGAAACAACCGAATTGGTACCATGCAAATATGCCAACGGAACATGCTGAAAAGAGAATTTCGGTAGATGTGGAGGCTGGACTAGAAAACCGAATGTTTCTTAGGTAAAATGGCTGAATGATTTCTGATTGTGGAGGTTGGCTGGAAAACAGGAATGTTTTCTGGGGTACAAAGGTAAATCGAAACCTGAATGTCTCACGAGTTGGAAGGCTGATCGAGAGATGCGCACTTGTCTGAATCGAGTCTCATTACATTCCGTGGTGTAAGCTTGTGATCATTGTGCGGAGGTTGGGTCCCATAACACAAATGAAGTGGAACACTTTTATTCAGGTTAGGTACTTGCGGTGTTGGATTCCTCTGGCAACGGACACAAGCTGAGCGACTCACTTTCAGCGACAAACAAGCCATAGGTCCGGCGGGATCACTGGCTGAACACTTTATAAATGTTCCACTTTGAGTGTAAAATCAGATGTTTCTGGCTTATACGGAACTTAGACGGTTGAAAAACCTATCAAAGCAATGACGGCCCTTCGATCGCGACAACGGTACCTAGAGTGGTTCAATGTAATGTAGCATAGCGTCCCCACTATTGTATGTTTAGACAAAGTATTTTAGCAAATAATGAAAATACGGTATTCTGCTTATCTGAGAATGATAAGACAATATCTCACTCGTTTGGGTCTCAAAATGCTTAAGCCAGCTTGTCCGGCATTCGGGATCTTACAGTCCTAGAAGTCCAACGTAAACGGCAGGAAATACGCCTGGGAGCCGAGGATTTGAGTATATTGATGTGGACGCTAAATCGTCTTTGATGTTGGTGAATAGCAAAATGTAGGACCGCTAATTAAGAGATGAAACCACTAACATCACCGAAAATATTGAGCAACAAGTCCGACGCATGATCACATCAGTTTGCTACCTCAAGGAAACCAATAACAGACCAATATTACGGTTAACTTGCTTATCACAAAGAACTTTCGGTTAAAATTATCATCACGTTTTCTTCACCTTAACGCCGCTGCCGTGTGAGCGATGTCGATAAAATATGTGATATAAATGGAATGGATAAATATGGGAATCTGTAGTCAAGTGTTTGTCATTTTCGTGACATTATCACCGACCAACCGTAGGGTACTGCACTCCGAACGATTCAATCCCTGAACCATCGAGCGCATAGTGAGGGAGAAAATCACCTATCGAGTAG
This sequence comes from Dicrocoelium dendriticum, assembly GCA_944474145.2. NCBI lineage: Eukaryota > Metazoa > Platyhelminthes > Trematoda > Plagiorchiida > Dicrocoeliidae > Dicrocoelium > Dicrocoelium dendriticum. Next base: position 237 of record CALYDF020002308.1, on the reverse strand, counting down.
TCACCTGCGATGTCCACTTGTCCCGTGGGTTATCTGTTCAAACATAATCTCTATAATGGATATTGCAATGCCGTGGTTTGAGTCCAAATCTTAATGCATTCACCACCTCTCTGATTCACAAGTGCAGACAGCGGAATCTGATGCAACTCAAGCTCAAATGGGACGGCAGCAGTGGAAAAAGCCTGAGGATGTTGCTTGTTGGACTCAAGAACGACAGATGATCACAACTTACATGAA
>CALYDF020002305.1:0-16316 GCA_944474145.2 Dicrocoelium dendriticum | reverse complement strand
CACACAGACTGTGAGTGAATGTCTACTAAGACGACGGCATCTCGCTCGAGAGATTGAACAAATCCGGCTTTGCTGTAGTATTTCTGGCTGAGCTTTGAACTGAGCAGAACTTATCCAAAGCAGTAACTGAAGCAACACATCCAATTCCTTCCGCAAGAAAATTATTAATATACAATTTTGCCATAGCCCATTGCATGAACTGGGCTCGGTAGTGTATACTGAATATTTTGTTGATCCCTCGGTCCATAGGTTGAATTTGTGAGATCATGTTTGGAGGCAGAAACACAAGCGTAATATTTGCGAAATTTTTTTGCATAAGTGTGATTAGGACAGTTGTCGACTGATAGGATAATGAAGCGTTTCTTCATCATTATTTTCCTGTCGATACTAGTGAGCCACGCAGATCGGTTTGATCTCCAGGTGATTGGTAGGTTTTCAGGAGGGAGGTTTCTGAACGCACATGATCTAGCTGATTTACCAATGACCAGGGGCTTTAGTTTCCCCTTAGTTAAGCTTGCGCAAAAGATAACTGTGAAACGTTCTTAGGAATGTTTTCCACTCTTATATTTGTCACCCACCTTAACAAGGTTTCTGTTAGGCATCGTTTTGATAAAGAGACCACACTCGTCAGCGTTGAAGATGTCGTCACTGTTGAAGCCCTTGCTGAAGTTGGGATATTTTTCGATGACGTCTTAAACAAACTCTTCAGGCACTTCATTAGATTCACCACACAAAACTCATTGGGAAATTTCATGCCGGATTTTAAATTTCCCTGGCCAACTATTGCATGCTTGGAAAATTGTAACCCAAAATAATTATGAGAACCTCTTAGCAATTTCATGAATCACCGGCCCATAAATTCGAGTGTTAACTGCCCTCATCTGTTTGAACAAACGAAAGGTAACCTGAATGACTTCATCATGTGAAGTTTCCCACCTCTTCCGCTGTAGATCCCCACTTTCATTGTCGTATCTCTCCAAGTACTCATATTTATCTCTTTGGATTTTGCTAACCGTTGTCCTGCTGATTCCAATATGCTTGGGTGGCGTAGTCAACAAGAGGGAGCACGTAAGAATTGTGCATCAAGGGGGAAATGGATGGGTCGAATCCTCCGAATGATCTCCGCAGCAAGCCCACTTGCTGGTTGACTCTCTTCGCAGCTGCCCCTGGCTGCTTTGAACAGTTAAGGTCGCTCTGAATGATCGCACCAAGGTCGCATTCACGGGAAGTTGTTTGCAATACATGTGATCCAAGCCTATACACATAGTCATGCCTATGATGCAACTGAACAGCGGGGCATTTTTCCACAATGAATGGTAGTGCATTCAGAACAGGCCAGTTGAAAACCGTGTTGAGGTCACGCTGGAGCTTTCCGTGGTCACTCGCCATAACGTGTTAACATCCGCGAAGAACAGGAAATCGGAAGTAATTTCCCTCACCAGATCGTTTATGAAACTCAAGAATAGACGGGGCCCGAGCCTTGTGGTATGCCGCAATCCACCTCAATTGCGTCGAGAGTGATTCTCGTAATCTCACTTCTAACCGAGCTTCGTGCAGGAAATTGCTCATCCAACGCAGCAGTGGGACACCAATGACACTGAGGTGAAGTTAATGGAAGAGAATTTGGTGGTCCAAGCGATCAAACGCTTGACAACAACTCCAGCTCCGCCATTAACTGCTTCAATCCAGCTATTGCGTGTAATTAGCAGGTAAGTAGTGCACGAGCGCTTTTGTCGGAAGCCACTTTGCTCTGGTGCTATCATGTGATTTTCCAGTTGCTGCATGAGTACATCAGCGATGATAGACTTCATAACCTTGGAAAGTACAGGGAGTAGCGTTGTAGGACGGTAAATAGTTGGGTCAGTGCGACTACCTCCCTTATGGATAGGAGTGATGACCCTCGCTTCCATATTGTTGTAATATGGTTCTCCTCCATATGGTGCTGATAGAATATAGCCAGAGGGTTCCGCCAGATCCCTGGCTGCTGGCCATAAATCTCTCGGTCGAATGTTATCGACACCAGGAGATCTGTGGACATGCAGGGAGAACAGGTGCTTTGACACAATTTCTGCAGTAAAAGTAATATTGGTTAAGGCTGATAGTGGGAACATAGAAACAGGATTAACCATCGGGCCCGTTACTCTCTGAAATGTTTGTGAGTAATGGAACCGTAAGAGATCGGCTGCTTCCGTTGCTGATCGCGTGCACCCGTCAGTCGTGATCAATGTTGGAATTCCGCGTTCCACCTTACGAAGGCTATTAACATGCCAGAGTAAAAGTTTGTGGTTCGTGCAGAATCATTCATTAACTCCTGCTGATGCGTCACCTTGTCCAGGTTTCGGAATTCGGGAAGTCCTTGTGAGCTGTCCATGCAAAGTCCTTCAGGGACATGCATTTGCGTGTTCTGCTCCTCGGAAATGACTTCCTTCTCCTTTGACGAGGGAAGGATTTCTGCTATGCCGCGTGCGTTAGTAGTGTGGTAAATGTCCTTGTAAAAGTGTCCCAGGCGATTTCTGGGGGCATTCAGTTAAGAAAGTCCAAGCTACCTCCTTAACAAGCGCGGATAGTACGTTGTAATGTGTGGCCGTATACGGTTATCACCCTCTTTCTCAGTATCTTCCGCATAACATACATAGTTAAATAGTAGAGTCACGTGGTCACTGCGACCCAGTGCTGTGTTTGTAATTATTCCGTTTACCATGGGTTCTTCGTTGGTGAGCACAAGATCAAGTATTGAGGGCTTGTTAGCAGTTCGAAATCTGGTGGAAGTGGACACGCGACTGTAGAGGATAGTTGGAAACTACCCCTTGTAAACGGGATTTGAACTTTATGCTATTGGCCGCCGCTATTTCCAGGTCGTGCACATTAAAGTCACCTGCGATGAGAATGTGACTGCATGTCTTGCTCAAAGCAACCTGAAAAACGCGGTTTATTTTGAAGTCCATTTCACACGTACAGTTTGGTGGACGGTAAATCAGAGTAATGTCTTTGTTCCGCAACCATAGCAGGCATTAAAGCGAATCTGAGGGCATGGATCTCTCGTTGGTCACTATCTTCACATCGCAGGTTAGCCTTGTAATACAGAATTACGCCACCACGTCTTCCAGCTCTGTCATTCCGAAGCAGTGATACCATGTACATTGACTTCCGAATATGCTATCTCATGGCTCAAACAGGTCTCCGTAACCATAATGAGATCCCGCGGTTGTGACGCCTGGTGTTCTCTATGTTCGGCCAACTTACTAAAACGACCTGGAGCGTTAGTATACAAAAAATGATTGTGTTTTGATGTTAAAAGGGTGTAGGTGAACAACGAATTCGTGTTTAGTTTTAAGCCGTCTGTTCATCAGTGGGTCGCTAATTGTTTTTGCGTGGGTCATTGGTTCTTGAATTTCAGGCAGGCTGCATGGTAGCATGGAGCATCTCAGATGGAGATGTTCTCTCGTGTGTCGCCTTGTCCCGTCAGGTGTCGCTAATGCCATAGTGTCTGCAACTCTGTAGGATTGTGGGAGCAAATACTTTACTGATGTTGCATTTTCCAGTGAAGTGCTGAAAACTTGTGGCCGTGCGTTTACTACTTTTAGCATAATCTCGGTAGGCAACCTGGAGGGATACTTCAATTATCTATCCAATAGAACTTGTCATTCGATTGGAGTGTTGTATGACTTTCAATATTTATGGACCGCAGCTTTGGAAGTTTTGAGATGAATTCCCGTTAGTGATTTAATGATAACGTGCCTCAGAGAGAATACATCGCGGATGTAGCCCCACTGCTCTCGGTCATGCTTTTGCACTTCGTGCTCAGGAGAGCACAGTAGTTCAGGAACACCATGAACAAATACGGCTTTTTTGCTTTCGATCGTAGAAGGGCCGCCATGGTTTTCTTCCTTTGATTATCCTTGCCAAGGAATATGGGGTAGTATGCGTCCCCTGCTCGATGATTGGAAGGTGGACTGCTGAGAAAAGGATTATCTGTATACTCAGTTGAATTCAAGGTCACTCGAAGAAATCGGGGTTCGCCGTAGTCACTGAATTTGGATGACGCGCTATGTGTCGGAGCCCAGTTGGATCAACCCGAATACAAATTGTATCGCAGATGGAATGCCATCGGTTACGATCATATACCAACTTGCCCTCTATCGTGCCAGATTTGGACTCAGGAACGTTAGTGCACACGACCGTTAACGCACTGTGGTACTGTTTAACGAATATCGGTTTGAGTGTTATGCCTGGTAACTTGGGTTGTTTGGAGGGCACTAAAGAACGTTGTGTTTGGTCCAGAAAATGGACGTACGGGTGTCTCTCTAGGCGTTTTTATCGAGGAGATCGATGCGCATGTTACCTGGCTCAGGACTGTCGGTGTCGGTGTTGCGATCAACTCGTGAAATATGGCACCTAGGGATGAGGTAATAGCAGGCACGCTAGATGTGTCTCGCCTACTTAAAGGGGTAGTAATTGTCGGAGTAGGTGATGCAGATGCCGTCGGCCGGTTAGCAAGCCTGACTTTAGCCTTCGACTTAGAGACAGAGCTCTGAGGGGTTTGCTGTAGAGCAAGATCGGTGTTGTTAGATTCTAATGGCAAAGTCCTGAAGCTCGCCATCTGCTGGACTGTTTCAGTCAGATTTTCACACTTTTTCATGATCGATATTATGTAGTTGACTACTGGGATTGCTCTGCATGTTTGGCAAAACCAGAGCGAATCAGTCAGGTTGATTTGGCTCTTGTATTGTAGTTGGTTTAAGTCAGCACCGAGGGGATGGAACGGAAGGCCGAAAAAGCCACAAATAATGTCACGTTTAACCGGGCGAATACACTACTGCTTGACACATTTGCGGATAGATGGAATCAATTCCAGTGAGGGCTGTTGTTGTAAACGAACACTGCCTTTGTCTGGTCACGTGAGGTGGAGGGCGAGCGACGCTCGCGCTGTTTGTCCCAGTCGCACTCTCGACGTCAGTTAGCGTGAGTGTGCACGAAGAGGACACACGTACACGGAGTTCGCCTAGCTTATTGATCCACAATGGTTCCTGTAGGACAACGCCGTTGGAAATGGCTTGTGGCGGGTGAATGACAGTGAAAAGTGCCGAGGATGGGCGAATGCAACTGAAACCACAGATTGAGTCGTAGCTTTGTTAAAAATGAGCCGATGGATCTAATTACAGGACGACCAGATAGCGCGGAGAATGCTTGATTGATTACAATATCGCAGTAGTGAAAACTGTTAAAAACAAGTGCCGACAGACAGGCATTTTAGACAGGGTAGTTAGTTTTCCTTGGAGTGATCGTGTAATTTTATGAATGCTTCGGGATATTCATTGGTGCGCAATGTCTGCGTGTTGAACGACTATTTCAACTTCATACAATCAACGTTGCATATTCTACGAGCCCCATCAAACTGCGTCTTGACAAGGCAATGCTTGCATTGGAGTAGTGGTGTGGTAAGCTAAAAGTAAGTATGATTGCGCCAGCAGCCAAGAACACAACAGTGTCGGCAAAAAAGGGAGCAACCGGTCACCTAACACGGGGAGAGCGCCAGATTGATGAGTGCTACGTAAAAACGCAAAGTCAGTAATCGATAAGGGCTTCGAGCAAGGACACACCGTGAGAGGTTGCTCGGGGCACAGTGCCTGGCTGAAAGAGGTTCTATATCCAGTGTGGAACTGTCTACCGTTCAACTACTGTCCTGTGCACGTCTGATAATGTAAGTTTCAACCTGTTCATAGGAGTGATGTGCAAGCTGTGGGAGTGTGTATCGGGACTGAAGCAATCCTGACGTGCAGTTGGATGTGACAAAATGTCTGCCTGACCGACTATGATCGATGCAAGTGGGACGAAAGGTGTCGCAGCTTGTTGGGAACCGATTTGTGTATTGCTATTGTTTGAACTGTTAATAGTTTCACCTATCCTCATTCCATGGTTGGCCACGACTGCGCTGATCTCCTGTGGTGAAGGATTGAAGCGTCCAGAGTAATAATTATCAACGGAAAGGGCGTAATGCCATGTGCTCACTAACCTCAAGAAAAAGTGCCAAGCACGAAATGAGCCGAATAATGGAAAGAGCTGGGATGCATGATCGTCCGAAATCCATGCATACAAAGAGACATAGATATGTGTTTAAGGGGTGCTGACATACATATTCGCATGGAAGTGAGGGTGAAAGTTTTCGAGGGAATAATTTGCATGGAAGCATGCTCCGTGCAGACAATTCAAAGGATGACCATATTACTTTATTTGAACGCAGGACTATGTCTTCATTTGTTAATTTTACCAGTTACTCAGTTATCTCGAAATCCTTTGTAACCCCGCATTGATAGACGATGTAATGTGTTTTCTGTGACGGGGATGTCGCCGAGAAATATATCATCTATACATATACCATCTAGTGTACACTGGAAATGTGGTGTGCGGATGGTGCTACGGGTTGTGCAGCGGAAGTCACTCATGATCCCTCGCTAGCGTGCAGCCATAGTCTGGATGTTCGCAGCCCCAGTGACAGTTAATCCGGAAACGGAAGCGAGTTGGCTCGCTCGTTACATCTTACGGTAGCCAGTTGTTGTGTTTCTGAGCAATAGAGTGAAAAAAACAGAGCTATTACTCACAGCAAGATTTTTGTCACCAAAACCACGCGATACCGGCAAAGATAACACAACGCAAATGATACAAAGTAAGAGTAACTGGCACGATCAATTGCACACTCACCTAAATGAACAGAACTGATGTGTCCTTGCAAACTGCGCTTCGCAGAATACGATCTGCCACAATGTTCACATATATGGGGTCGTTGCTCTGAAGTAGGGAACCGAAAACGATCAAATGGGGACGAATGACGAAGTGAAAACAGACAATGAATAGGGAATGGTCGAGTAGAATGAGTGCCCGCAAGTCGCAACACGACAGATAGTAAATGATGGCCACCAAATTCGAGGATTCGTAGTGTGAATTAATGGCTTACAATGTTCGAGGATCAAGTAACATGGAAGATAGAGACTGAGGCGTCCATCGGTAATAGCGACAGCACAGAAACATTAGATACTAATCGGGAACCCAATATACATGTTAAAGTACGTCATTCAAAAAGCGTAAAGTAAAAAGAGATCTATCGGAACGACATCAAAGCAAACACCGCAGTCGGATAGCTCTGCCTTAGGGTAAACGACGGATATCTGCTTGATACTCAAAAGATTAAATAATAATAATAATCAGCCGTGTGAACTGATGCTTCGGTGCCATACAATCATAAGGACCGTGGTGCGATAGTCTGCGAGCCTCAGTGATTTCTTGTGCTGTGCTGGGTGGTGCTTAATGCACATTGGGAGCCACTCATACCAGGCTGGTCAGACAAACTTAGTCCCCTGGTCCTCCTAAAACGGACTCGTTGTAGTCTCCTGCGAAACCCGCTGCCTTGCGGTTTTGTCTTTTGAATCAAAGACTTTGGTTAAGAAGTTTAATCGTTGTCCAATCTAGGCCTGGGCGAAATGACAGTATCCTACCCCCGCAATAAAACTATGACATCTCTTGCAAACCACTTCTTGATGCTCCGGCCGGCGCATAGGATAATCAACGAGGCCCTATCTACCGCATCGAGCACGGTGGTTGGGGGTTTAGATCCTAATGCTCCAGACTTACCGTCTTCTGATTCCCCCACTTACACTTTTTGTTATCCCTATCGTCCAGTTCCAACTTCATAAGCCCCCGTTTTCAGCCCCACAATTCTTGGTCTTCCCCCACCTAGTTTCGACTCACGTGTAAACGCGGAGCGATCCTCCTGCCTGTCGACAAACCCATGTCCTACCAGTCGGTCAAGCCCAGTTCATCGGCCACAATTTGGAGCCCTCGATCCTCCCCCAGATTGGCGTGTCTCAACGTACGCACATTATTAGAGATCGGTCAACAGGCAGCACTTGCACGAACCTTAGAGACGATCTAGATCAATATCTACCGCCTATAAGAAACCCGTCTGCAGGACTCGAGCTCTGTGCTACCTCCGTGATCCCCTTCATATGACACTAGCAGTGCTTTCTCAGTGCACCTATCCGGAGATGATGCAGCTTCGAGTAGCGGCCAAGCCGGCGTTAGTATTGCCCTGAATCTCAGGGCTGAAGCTGCTATGGTTGACTGGATCAAAATCAGTAGAAGGATTTGTGGGGTCCGATTGACTGGCTCGTTCAAAGCTTCGAAGTCGCGCGCGAAAATAGGTGTCATCACTACTTACTTGCCACAAACTGTCGCGATGATTCGGCAAAAGACGACTTCGATCGCTAACTGAACGAGCTCCTTCGCCATAGAACAAGCGCGGACACTGAATTGCACATTAGGGAGCTGAACGCTCAAGTTGGAAAACTGTCCACTGATGAGCTGAATTTGGCGGCCAAAATAGTGTAGGCTCGCGAACCGATAAAAGTGAGTGTCTACTTCATTTGCGCAAAGGTACCCACCTATTTCTTGCGTGCACTAACTTCGGACACAGCACCTGCCAAAGGGTGCCTTGGAGCCCGCCAGCCTCAGACCAACCTTGAACGTAAGTCGATCAGACTGCGATCAGTTACCGTTGGAGTGGTTGCGTCCAAAACTGTCGCTCCATATGGAGCACATGTGTGGACACTGCCCAATCACTTCAATGCGCTGGTCTGTAAGTGCGGTTCGGCTGGCGCTCTCGACGACACAATAAGCGCATAGACACTAGACAACTGGCGAAACCACATGCTCTGAATCCGCATCGAAGTACGCTGACATGTGGGTTCAGTAAGCGGTCAGTAGATACAATTGAAGGTCAATGGCCTCATGTTCACCAGACCATACCAACAGCAGGCAAATCTCATGTTCTAAGTCTAATAGCCAACATGAACACTGCGTCTATTTGCAGTTTCTGGAACTCAGCGATGCTTGCCAGCACATTCCGGCTTGAAGCGAACAAAATGACACTCGCAAAAACCTCTAGGCAAAATTCCGCGCTAGTCCGAAGAGAGACCGCGAAGTTTCGTGGCCACATCATGCGTCAGAAATGGAAGCGACCGCTGCCCTGGGTAACCAACGGAAAGTAATCGGTCTGATACGGGAAACGGGTGGCAAGAGACCAGGTGTTGTTGAAAATATAAGTGATGAGAGTGCACAGCCTATCCGAAAATTGTCAAAACCATTGCAGCATAAGGCTGAGCACTCTGAAACGCAATTTAATCGGCCATAATTGTTAGATTCCACACCGGCCAATGATCGTCCTGCTCCCTGGGCTGTCCCTTTGGATCCGCCCCTCGCTCAGAAGTCAAACGTAAGATTACACTGCAGAAGTTGAATAAAGCCGTGGGACCAGGTGATATTCCTCCAGCCATCTTCAAATTCGGGGACCTGCCATAAGGAATGATTTACACGAGTTACTTGTGAAACTGTGGGAGCAAGTAACTGTCCCAACCGACTGGAGAGGCTCCATTATTGTCCGGATCCTCAAGAAATGCGGCAGCAATAGAGGAATCAGTCAGATCTCAATCCCGTTTAAATTGATTGCCTCCGTAATCCTTCACAGACTGCCCAGCGATCGTAAAAGCCACATTCGTGAAGAGCAAGTCGGGTTTCGTCGAGGTCGCAGCTGTATCGATCTCAACTACACCTAGTGTCAATTGTTGGAGCACCGTCACACATATCGGCGGCCCAGCGTAGTCGTGTTCCTCGACATCAAAGGTGCCTTCGATTCGGTTGATCGATGTGCCCTTTGACGCTTACGTCAAGCTGGGCTGCATTTCCATATCTCCAGCGGTGTGAAACAACTATGCCCGCTGTCGCCTTTCCCGCACAAATTCGCTATTGACGAAGTCACGAAGATCGCGTGCATAGGACACCACTAAAATGTAGAGTTGCGTCCAGGAGAACGAATTCTTAAATTGGAGTATCCTGACGATATTGCTCTCATCTGTGACAGCTCACAAACGTGCCAAGCTACAATGAACAGATTGGCACTGGTTGTCAGCCGCTTAGGGCTTTGCGTCGCACCTTCGAAGTGAAAAACATTCCTTCAAGATTGGCATGGACCGCCTCCTGTGCTGACACTTAGTGGGGATCCGCAAGAAGTCGTTCAAAAATTCAACTACTTGAGAAGTTGTATCAGCGCCCTTGGGATCGAAGGTGAGATCACCAACCGTATAGCAAAAGTTTGAGGCGCTTTGCTTACCCCTGACACCTATGGCAGCGGGGCGACATCACTCACGACCTAAAGGGTAGATTATACAATGCAACGGTACCTTTGACCGTACTGTACGGTTGTGAAACCGGACCCCAAAGATCAGCGGACAGAAAGAGGCTAGTTACGTTGGACCACCAGTGCATCCACAATTTGGCTTACATCTGGTGGGAACACCGCGTGAGCAGCGAGCATGTTCGATGCCTTGCTTACGGCACAAGAACCGCTTAGCACCGTTATTTCACGCACCAGGCTCCGATGGCTCGGCCACGTGTTACGTATGCCAGCCCACCGACTCCTGCGACGTGTGTTGCTTGCGCGGCCGGGGGTGTGGATGGAAAAAGAGGAGAGGTGGCCAAGCTATGACTTGGTCGAGAGGAATTTAGGCCCTCACTTCGAAGCTGGCCTCAGTTGAAGCGTCTCGACTTCCTGGTTGGGGTCCGAAAGACGATGAACACGTATGACTGGAAACACTTGCTGACAAGGCTAGAAGCCGACCTCAATGGCGTTCGTGCTGTGAGTTTCTTTGTTCCGCCCCATGCCTCTTAGTTTCCCCACTCACTACTTAGCCCTATATAAATTCGCATAGTAAATTTTGTTGCTGCGTAATAGCCGGCAGGTAGCTTACCGGAACGATGCCGATCCGTTACCGGTAGCTCAGCTGGTTTGCATCTGTTGCACTTTTCCATTTTTTCTTCTGTCTTGCGGTACGGTAGCAGAGGTGTTTCCCACCTCTAGCTAACGTGTATAATGAGGACGATGATGATGCTTCGAATGTCAACCTCCGATTGGTTCACGTGAGTCGGTCGGGTGATCACGTCTTCTCCTTGTCGAGCTGGTGCCTACTGCTGGCTTAACGTGCAGAGCTCCAGGTGTTTGTTGACTGAGCTGCGGTCAGAATGCCAGGCCTAGAGGAACTCACGTGCTCTGCTGTTTCTTGTCCTTCCAAGTATTTCAAGGTTCTCCAGAATGAACTGATGGTCCTCAGCATCCATGTGTACTGAAAATAAGGATTTCTCATCGTGGCGGAGGATGGCCAGACCATGTTCGTGCAGTCTTGTGCCAAGTTTTCTTCCAGTCTGGTCAACATAGTACTTGCCGCAGTGCTTGCAGGAAATTTTGTGAAATACACTTAGCTTGAGAAGTCCGCTTAGAACCCAATTTGAAACATTTAAAGCATTCTAGGCAGACTACATCACGTAGGTTACTCCACTAAAAATGCTAGGGCCAAAATAATTTTCAGCATCACATAAACACTAAGAATGATAAGAATAACAATTTATGGGAAAATGATATGTCCATTAGCGCTGCTCTTTTGACTATTATTCAACGCTTTCCTACACAATGGATAAAAATGATATGTCGTTTCGGTGCATTCGTTTTGTCACTCGGAATATAATGTGGAACAACAGAGCAGTGTTTTATTTCAAAATGATGCAGGACTATTTCACATGGCTGTACCGTGGAATCAATCCAAGGGCCTCAAACGCCGAGCTGGCTTGACCCACTGATACTCGCATACCGCATGCTCAACAAACAGCGTTGTTCGAATCAAAATGCGGTTTTTTCGGATGTAGTAGAAAGTAAAACGTCGAGTGATGCAATCACTAGAGTCCCTATACTTCATGATGAAACTTCCACAAAGCGTAATTTAAATTGGCGGCAGATTGCTCAAAGTTTTATGCAAAACGTTATCGCACATCGATAGATGACATTCCACCGCAATTCAAACTTACACCATGCGGAAACAGTTTCGTCATTCGCAAGCAATCCTCAGCATAAAAAATTTACAACCTGAGAGAATACTGAATATATGCCTAACATTCCCAATCAACGGCTTCGGATTCCGCCAAGCGGCCTCAACAGGAATGTCCTCATTGATTTTGAGGAGACATTGCGCAACCTATAGTGGATGATTTGAAAAGCTCATGAAATCGCGTAGCCCATGACAGCGCGCAGGCCCTTCCGTGTGAAGATCCACCCTTTCTCACGGACAACCATGCTAAGTGGCACCGTACCAGACTCGTGTACGTGGATGGAATGACAAGAACCCAAATCTAGCTGGCCCTCATCGATCTGGGGACATGCACCTTGTCAATATTCACATCAAACGCAGCGATAACGGGTATATCGAGCAACAAAGCACACCAGAAATGCAACAAACTAAACACACAAGCACATGCGCAGATCAAATGCAGGAATGATGAAGCACACGTCATGAGCCAGTGCACTCGGTAGCAACCCCATTAGCAGTTAGTGGCATTTCAGATAGATGCCGTAGAAAATCCGTTGGTAATTAAATATTTCCCCTGCTCCAAGGTTTTGCAATTCCACCTAACTAAATCAAAACGGTTGAAGGTTACCATGAATCTCTGATATCCGTGTAAATCTGCTTCTCAGCCTCCATGCGCTTTCGATCGTGATGCTTTTTTAAAATTGAGCTAAAAGACTTGGAATCCCACAATGCGATAAGTGTAGCTTGCATGTCCGACAGGCCTGATGTGCAAAACAGCCATGAGTTGTGACAAACAGCAACGGCACACTGAGTCGCATTGGTGAACCGTGTGGACGTCATCCATATCGAATGATCTTTAGCCGCCGAGTGTGAGTTAATCGTGTTAAATCCAGTTGCCAAGACATGGTCAGAATCCAACGGAAATGATGAAATGATCGAGATGTAAGCCAAGGAGCTCTCAGAAATTTACGCATAAAAAAGCTGTTGTCCAAAAGAGAAGGAATGTACAATGTTTCGTCAGGGTGAATGCTTTCAGCATAAGTACGTCTATTTCTTGCTTGGCTCGTAGTCTAAAGTTAACAACCTTGTATTATAAACTGACGAAGCGGGTTCGAGCCTGCATAAGGATCAGACGATCCCCGCAGTAACCTAAGCCAGCGTGCGACTGTTGGTGGTTGCGTGGGCAGCAAAGCGACGGTGCTGCATACCGGTGCACTGCTGATGCCGTTTCCAGTCTGACAGTAAGACACCAGTGACCGGGAAAAACGGCATAAATTCCCCAAGAAGCTACCCACAAAACTAGGGTTAAAGGTGGCAAGCACACGACGACGTGTGGTTGATGACCAACTGGGATGGCTCAGAGCGTACAGCTCTGTGAAAGGTTTGATGTAATGGCAAACTCAGCATCGAATGGAATACTACTAAATACGAGAGGCCACGTTCCGTTCCATTGCATGCAAAATGACCACAAACCAGCTGTTTCGGTTCCCGAGTCAAATACATACGGCGGACATGCCCGAACCACTTTAGGTGCCGTAGCAGAAGTGTGCAGCACACCGCATATTTACCATTGCGGCGGAGCAGCTCAGTGTCAGCAACCCTGAAACAATAGCCGATGTTCAAGATACGACGCAGGCAATGTTGACGGAAGTGCTCCAGCTAACAGACGTCCTTCTCGTACTTCGTTTAGGTTCCGCTGCCATACAAAAGAACGGAGAGAGACATCGACGTGCATAGCAACAGTTATGTATCAACGATCAGCTAGTGATTCTTCAACACCCCGATTTCCTAGCCGGCCAAATACAGCACCCACAACCGATACCCGGATGCACAGCCAAATCGTCAACTCGAGATCGCTCCCAAAGAAGTGAAACCACAACTGCAAAGTGTGGTTTCAGCAGGAGTACGAATTCCAATTCTGGTCACGATTGACGGTGAGTCCGAACTTGGCCACTGTCGAAGCGACAGCCGTCGTCATGCGCTGCAGGTCATCCTCAGTGTGTGTCTGAAAACAACGCGCAGTCGTCGGCAAAAAGTAACATGGTGGTCACACACACCAGGATCCTTGCCACGAAACGACGGATGCTCAGCAACAAACCAACAACACGGGCACCGAAACCACAAGCAGCAAAAACACACCACATTAAACACGACAAGAGCAAAGACATACCCTTGCCTCAACCCAGAAGCAACATCAAATTTATTGGAGGTTTGTCTACTCAGCTGCACGCATTACATTGTGCAGACATTTACTTAAACATGGACAAACAGATTTACCAAACACCTGCCACAATGCCTCGCGGATCACCACGTCAAATACTCCTTAATGAAGTCGACAAACGGAGAGAACGATGGATGGTGTCGTTCACGGCAATTCCGCGGTTGACGAGCCGCGAATACCATATTTTACGTGATGAGGCCAGAACGAAATCCACATCGCTCTTCCGCTACGTGTGGTTCAAGGAACGGAGCGACAAGTTGAAACAATGACATTCCGTGGCACATTGCTTGCTCCCTTTGACCCAGTACACAAGGGCATACTTCAAATCACCCGTCACCTAGTCTTCAAACAACACGCGTTGCACCAAGTGGTACAGCGCATGATTCAACGTCACTCTGTCACGATTCGACACTTCTACTTATCTCGGTAGCTCCGGAGCGTCTAAGGATTCGCAGATGAGTCAGTGCCCTCTCCGTCCCATGCAGCGTCAGGGAGACACATCCATCTCCTGTAGTTGCAACCAGTGCAACATAAACCAGTCCGAACGGTTGTTCAAGAGACAATGCAAGTGCATTCGTCAGATCTGCATTCTGTCTGCAGTCCGCGTGCAGACATCGCCTCAAGTAGCATCCACCAGTGTTCTCAGCCCTCGCAAGATGGGTCTATAAACCGCCATAACGGAGTCTAAAAATCCTTTAGGTTCGCGGCGTTCGGCGCAGAATTCCATCTGCTCCGCCACCCCACCTATAATACATTCTTGATGCGACGGAGCACTCGAGTCAATCACCGACGAAGTTTCCGTAAGTGACTTTACTTCACGCAGTCGACAGAATCAGCCCCATGCGCAGCGAATGCTGCATTCATCATCCACACTAATGCGCCAATAGTCGCACCGTTGTCATGAAGCCAAGCAGGCCACTCATATTTGCGGGACTGATCTTTCCTTGACTAGCGATCGTCATGCCAAGAAGCGGTCTCCATGAGATGGTAGCCAGGACATGAGCCCACGGCACAACAATGGTAGCAGCGAGTCGACGATCAGTCAGTATCGCGGCACAAATATTTAAACATAAACAAACAAACGTCCTAGCAGAGGCCAGTATGGGAGAGTCAAACGATGCACGACACTCATTCGGTCCACTGCAAACTAGCTGGCATAAGAAATGATAACATTTTGCACAATAACAGCTAGCTTCAAAGTAAAAACAACGCAATGTTGATTCGGATGAAATCAAAACAAAACCGTGGATGATGGCACAACGGAGTGGCACTTTCGATCACACACTCACCCCAATGAACAGAACTGATATGCCTTCGCAAATGGCCCTTCTTGGGAAACGATTTGCCACAGTGGTCACATGCATGGGGGCGCACTCCTGGAATGGGAAACAAAAGGTGAATAATCAAAGTTGAATCACACAAGGAAAACTGTGCAAGATCTGTTAGGATGGGGTATCCGCGTCATGGTACACAAAGGTCATAATGAGGATGAAGGAATCGCAATGGGGATCTCCGGCGGATTATTTCCAATTATCTCGCAATGTGCGAAATAAGGGAAAGGTAAGGTGTAACCAGTCTGTTGGGAACGACGACTTCATGCGGGTATTGCAAACGAGGTAATGTGCCAACATCTTGCCTTGTCCACATGATTCACAGTGTATAAAGAAGAACGAGATCTTCATGAAACAATACCAGCATGCCACAGAATGTCCAATCAGTGCAATCGCATAGAGGGAACCACATCATTGATGTGACCAACAGCGTAGGCTGTTCGCTTCGCGTTCAAGTAGGTGCGATTTCCGTCTCCCAAATCATTCTAGTGATCTACACTGAGTACATCATTCACTTCTTCGATCCCCACAGCCGTGCTAACTAGACAGCCTGCACATCCTTTACATAAGAGTACTAATCGTTGGGTGCACGTTCAAAAACGTCAGTTCATGTGACACACGCATGCCTTCGACGTTGTAATGATTTCATTAAACTACTTCACAGTTTTTTATTTGACGAAGAACCCGTACTCCTGTGATGAAGAGTTGATCTACTACGCCGTTTGACAACGAGCAGTCGTGATCCTGCAACGTAGGTACAGCTTTTGAGAACAAGCTCGGTTCTCCCTATTCAGCGAAGGATCTCGTTTCAGTAGTTCTTATGAGATCATTGTACAAATAAAAATGCTTGAAGCATTACAA